>JAEMWC010000932.1:95000-157500 GCA_016490735.1 Pachyseris speciosa
TTTGAGAGTTTTTTGATATGCGTACAAGCAGATACAAGACAGGTGTATCCGTATTAGAGTGTAATATATTATTGAGATAACTATACCATAAGTCTTTAACATCTTTTATTTCTCTCTTGGCTATAATGTTTATGCAACCGATTGAAGTTTTGACGGTCGCCATGTTGTTCCTTCAGGTGCCGGTGAAACAAAGAAGCCGGTACCCACCCGCCAGTCGGCCGTCTTAAAGGCAAGTAAAAAGAGGAAAACCGCTCCTGATGTATTTGCAAAGTTTGATAAAGTGTTTGAGTCCTTTGTGGAGTATCAGCAAGCGGCTGACAAGAGCTTCCTCGAAGCTGAAGCGGCAAGAGAGAGGCGAGAGGAGGAAAGAGCAGAGAAGCGAAGAAAGGAAGATCAAGAATTTCTCCTGAAACTGGCGCAGGTTCTTCACAAGTAGAACCAAGTAAGTACCTGCGTCAGTTTCCAGTTTGGTATTGACATTTTCTGCGAGCTGTTAAAAAAATAGACTAGCTTATAAGCGATTTTGAAACTTTTATTCCTTGAAATTATATTGCTTATGTTTAATTTCACGGCATCTGAATTATATCGTTAATCAATTCGCTGTTATTTAAGCTTATTGCTTAAAATGTTTTGGCTCAGATTTTTTGACGTCTTTTTCAATAGTATTCAAACAGTATGTGTTAACTATTGAAAAATGTCTTACAATTTCTGTTTAGCCACAAGGAATTCCAGATATTTTCAGTAGATATTCCACATTTTTTTGAATTGCGATTCATCAAGGTCATCAAGAGTGCACCCCAAAACACAAACAATAACGTATTAAGGACCCTGCCTATAAACTGTATATGAGTAAGAAATCACATGAACTAGCCTGAGTACAAAAATATGAGTGAAGTTCTCAAAATTGCACTATCTGCTTGAGTGGGACACATCAATTTCTTATACTCTACTGCTACTCGGCTGCCTGCAGGCTCAGAGAAAGTTTCAAAGTCAGTTTGAAATTAATTTTCGCAAGAAAGTATTTCTTTTAAGTTAGATGAGACTTCTGTGAATTAATTCCAAGTTGCTAAAGGGGCAGTGTTACATCATGGAATTGAATATTTGGACCAAAACAGAACTACAGTATCTTTGCAAAATAATTCCATCTACATGAGACTGCACTGCCCCAGCTATGATACAATATTATAACAGTGTGGCATGAGTTCTTTTGTGATTTACAATGTCTTGCTTTTTCACATGAACAAATTCAGCCAGTTTGGATTTTTTCAAAATTTACTGCTGAAAACAAATTTTGCCAGGCCTTGGTACAATTACTATCTGGTATTTCATGTACAGTATATAGTACTTTTCCATAACAATGCAGGAATGTAGTGTTTCCTTTTTATACCTGTCTTAAGTCTTTGATTTCAACTCAGTTCAGTAAATAGTAGATTTTTTAATGCCACACTGTAATTTGAAAATCAAAATAGAGTACTCTTCTCCTGTATATTTTTAATTCATTTAAGAATACTTTATTATTATTATGAAACAAATGCAACAAAACAGCTGCAACAGCTTAAACTGTCCAATGTTCAATGTACGATTTTAAAAAAAGTAAAATATTGCAATACATTGAAATAATTATTTGTGTCATGTGTGTTATCTGTGAGCTGATCAATTGAATAATTGTATGAAATAAGTAAAAAGGACAAATGATAGCTAGACTCAGTCAAATGAAAGAGTCTGTTGAGGTTTTTTTCTGGTGATAGGTTGGAAATGGCACCTCACTGCTGATATATTCTTTGTATATAAAACTGACGACACTTTTGTTAAGTTGTTGGGGAAAAAGAAACAATGACTGCTGCCATATGATTCCCCCCACACAAATAGACTGCAGTGCAGAGCAAATGCTCTGTACAGGATAATGTCCTTGCAAGATGTTTTATAGCCACAAGAAGCATTTACAAGGCCCACCAAATATCCAGACTATTACAAAAGGTAAGTACCTGGGTGGGCGAGGGGGGCCGGGGGGGGGGGGGGAGTCCTGTATGAAAGAGGCAGAGATGCTCTTCTGAAATTTTGAAAACAATCCCTAAATAAGATAAATCTGGGTGTGGCTCAAGCTTTTCTTGACCCATAAGAAGCCAAAAAACCTAAGAATAGAACTTTGATCTGCATATTTCTTTGTGTGCAGCCCTAAACGAGACCATTATAGCTAGCATTATTGGCGTTTTGACTGGACACCCTAAGCAAGACCAAAAATCAGAAATTTACACCCCTAAGCAATACGAGAAGCATCCCTGTCCCTTTTCATATGCGAGTCCCTCCAGGGGTAAATTCAAGGACATTCAAAGGAAATTAGCTGTCTTTATCTCTGCTAAGTTGTATGTCCAATTTTATGATCCAATTCTCTTGGCTGAGATAACCCAAAATCTAAATAGCACTGCAAGAATGAGAAGATCTACATAGAGGTTTTTTAAGCCGTTCAATAAACTCACAGTTCGTGCTTGATCAAGTCTAAAACACTCTGCTGCGCCTCAAGTTTTAAATGTGATAAAACACTCCTGCTTGTTTACTAAACATTACTTGAATGACTTCAACATTTAGTTTATAATAATTTGAAGAAATCACCACTTCTACAGTTTGCTAGACACAATTTGCCCGACCCTCAACTTTTGCCAAACTATTATGCAATGACCTTTATGTAAAAATTGTGGAAGAAAAGGAACAAAGAAAATTACAATATTTGCAGTTTCAGCAATCAGATTCCCTGTGTAATAGACAGCTGAAAATGTACTATATAAATTTAAGGAAAGGGAAATCTTATTAGCTTAACAAATGGTTTCCTTGATGGTCCTAATACATGTGGACATTTGGTGAGTCATTCCACTGAACTTTTAAAATCAACTGCCTGATTTTGATAGATCATAATTTATTCTAACTTGGCTCTGAGGCATATCTCTGATCCTGAATATGTGTTACACGTATTCCCCTAAGCCCATCAAGCTGGAATTTCAATAAACCAAAATGCTACTCTGCTTCCTCAATTTAGTAAGCACCTTAAAACTGGTCAAAACAGGGAGGTACAGTGAAACATATGGATTACTTCAATAGGGCTAACTTCAACTGTACTTTTTCCTTGTGCCAGGGGAGTCTCGCATAAATTAGTAACAGGGAGATTGGAGTAATGCCAAATTTTGAAATCCCTTAAAACTCCTGTTATACTAAAACAAGACCCTCAAAGAGTCAAACAGCCCAGAACCTAACCTACATTACATTTTTCTGGGAGGAAGAGTATGATTTTTCACAACCCCTCAAAAAGTCTTTACTATGAGAATTCGAAACCACGAACACTAGAATTATTTCTGGAATGTTAATGTGTTACAAGGAAAAAGCCATAAATCAGATCTCAATGCATAGATGAAAACTACCAGCTGTAATGGTAATTAACTGTGTAGCTTGAATTGTTTTGTGGCTTCATCTCGCATGTGATTGGTAAATACACAATTAAAATGTCAAAGTCAAAAATTATCAAAGTGTTCATGGTTTCTGGATTTGCATAGTACATGTAACAGACCATAGAATTTCCAGCTACAACAATTTTATAAGTGAAATTTAAAACAGGTCTGCACAGTAGTTTGTGTTAATCAATGAAGTTGTTTTGTTTTTTTTTTAGTCTCGGGCAGACATTCTTTTGGCTCACAATCGCTTATTGGGGAGGTCAGGAGAGATTGCCTGATGAGCGAAAAGAACGTCTGCATGGGAGGCTATTCGCACAGTAATTACAATAAAGATGTCTTGATGGCTTCTCTGATGGCTACAGCATTCCTGTTTTGCCCTTGGTTTCGGTCGACTGGGAAAACACCAAGATGGAGCTGCACACCTTGCAGCCACTCCTCATTAAAGTCATCACCCATGACTTCACAGAAGTTGTGCAACACACAACAAGCAACAATGACAAGACAAACAGTCTCAACATTAAGGTCCAGCCTCTTTGCAATGCTTCTGAACCTACCCTTTAGCCTTCCATAGGCATTCTCAACCACCACTCTTGTCATGCTGAGGATTTTGTTGAAATTCACTTGTTCTCGCGTTAAGTTCCCATTATCAGTATACGGCTTCATTAGCCACTCACTGAGCGCATACGCAGAGTCTCCAACTATCAAGGGCGGAACCCTCACACCAGATATGACTTGAGATAATTGAACCGGTAGGAAAGTCCTCGCACAGCAGTGGGAAAACAGCGGTGAATTTTTAAATACGCGCGCGTCGTGAACTTTCGCCGGCCATCCAACAAAAATGTCAACAAAACGATAGTTGCTGTCAACCAATCCCTGCAGTGTTACTGCGTAGAATCCTTTTCGATTCACATAATCTTCCGGACTTTGGAGAGGTGCAATGATAGGCACATGGCAACCGTCAAGAGCGGCCACTACTTGGGGAAACCCCGCACGATCTCTAAAGCCATCGATCTGATCTTGTACTTCCTGCTGATTTTGCGGAAAGAAAATATACCGAGGAAGAAGAACACCTGCAAGTACCTCGCATACCTGTTACACGATGGTACACACGGTGGATTTTCCAACGCCAAACAAGTTTCCAATAGTTCTGTAGCGAGCGGAGTCGGCAAGCCAATACAAAGTAATTGCAACGCGATGGCGAACTGCAATTGCTTTACGAAAGTTCGTGTTCCGTTTCGCGATATGGGGTGATAGTTCAGCGCACAGATATTCAAACGAATTCTTCGACATCCTGAAGTTCTCTACCCAATCATTATCACTCCAGCCTTGGCAGGTCTTCTCCCAAAAGGACTGAGACCTGTTTTTACTCCAAACTCGACGTAAACTTGGGGCGCATTGAAATAGTTGCCGCGTCAACAACAATAAAAATACCGATGACACAAGACTTCTGCGGCGGAGATATCGGTAGAGTCGTCTCCTGGCAAGCTTTGTGCGATTTTCCGCGAATTTTCGGCTTTCGTCTGTCCGTATTTTCCAAAACAAAAGCGCAATATTTCGTGCGTCCGCCATTTTGTTTACATTTTACGTGCTGTGACTGTTTTGATGTTGTAACATTTTACGTCAATTTGAATTACACGAACGCGAGGCTGAGCATGAACATGAGGCTACGTTGTTGTCAGCTCTTGTTGTTCGGTGTAAACGGGTTAATTAGTTAAACATGTTTAACTAAACATGGTTTCATTAAACTTTGTTTAATTGGACATGTTTTGTTGGTGTGAACGGGGTACAAGACGAGGGTAACCAGCTGGCTCATGTTCTGCCTGGTCAAGGGAAACATTTTATCACGTGTGAATACTTCAAACCTGCACTTTTTTTTAACTGTCTTGTAATGTTTATCGGTCAGTTGTATAACTGGAAGATAAGTGAGAATTCACACTTTACACCATAAAGAGGCTAAGCAAAGTTTATTACATTGAAGGCATAAACGTACACTCAGGGAAACTGTACTTAACGCACCCTCAAGTCATTTAATTTGAGTGCTTTCGTTTTATTATCGTTCTCCGATTACTAAGCACCAGTTCTGCATCACGGCTTATTATCAGTCTACTTACATTCACGGATTCAAGTGTTTGTTGCACCTCAAACACAAAATGAAAGTTTTTGGCTCAGTTGTGGCTCATCCGTGAATCAAATTCAATTGGCCACGCATGCCAACAGCAGATGCCAAGTTGACTGAAACTGCGCAACTCAGCAAATCTTTTGTTACAAGTTCACCTGTCCTTGGTCCTTACCGAACCTATTCATTATTTTTCCGTTTCCAGTATTGAAACGGTAATTTAGTTTCTTCCGTAATCTCACCTTCAGTTTTAAAATAGTAAATTAGTTCCGTCCGAGGTGTAAAATAGCAATTTAGTTTTCTGCCGCAATAAGAGTTAATTTAGTATCTTCCAACAGGAATACGTTCTGTTATCGACTTGTAATCTCACTCGGAAGCTGTTCACACATAATTTAGATGTTAACTTAGATCTTTTGTCTCTACTACCTGAAGTTTGCCACACTGTACCTTGAAGACAAAAGAAAGCTGTACAAGCAAAGAAATCTCGTACAATATAGGAGAAACCTTGTTGAGCTTGTAAAATCGGTTACATCAGAAGAGGGTTACGTCTGCGGTTACATAGACGGTTACATCTACGCTATATGATGGTTATATTTTCTGACTTGAGTCAGAATAAACCTCTGCTGTTGAAGATCGTGTTTTCTCTGCTGTTCGACGAGTCCAGTTAGTCAGATCCCTGGTACAGAAGGTTTGACGAGCTTCCTCTCGCCCGCAAGTGAGTTGCTCAGGAGTTAAATTTCCCCCTCGTTATTGGAGCTCACAGTTAGCATAGGCACGTTGTCTCCGAGAACAACAAATCTCCCCAGTGCAAGCAAAAACCCTCGCCACACTGGTCAGGAAAAACTCTCGTCACACACCTACCTATCTTTGTCATAGACGTCCTTGCAAGAAATGGCAGCTAAGAAATTAAATGAAATAAATTTTACAGTTATTTTTTAAAACACTAATGTTGTATCATAAACAGTTTTTTTGTAGGACAGTTATTTTTTGACTCTTTCAACGCATATCGCACTGAATATCTATGTGACGTAATCATTTTATCAAAGATACCTCGCAACGAAGGAGAGTGACGTTCAGTCTCACGGTACCATATTTCACTAATTAATTCATCTCTGTAATTATGTAAGACGTCGTAGTTCTTGAGTTAGTCCTTATTTTGTTTTTCTACAGACATGCGCCTCTTTGAGACAGAAGCTATATAAGCTCGACTGTGCGTTGTTACAGTTCCTGACGACTACAGTAGTTAACCTGCATAGCACTATCGATCGATACCCTAACACCATTGTTCGCAAAATATCTTTTTCATATATCTGTCTTCTGTCTTGACTGACCGCGGATTTTAATCAGATGAACAAAATTTTCATAAGTAAAAGCAGCGATTCTTTTCTTCATTTATTATTATTATTATTTTTAATAAACGGTTTAGTTTAACTTAAAAATACCTCTTTCGCAGTATTTTCCGAAGTAGCCTCTCTTACAATTGCAATTAGAGCAATTTCTGGTGTTGGGCACACAAGTCCCCCCATTTTGGCAACATGCAGACAGTCGTGGGGTCTGAAAAAAAAAATCGATTATTAAAATGATTCTAGAGTTCGAGCGGCCACGGGAGCCGCGAGAAACCCGGGCGCGGATTAACCCCGGTCAATCGTAACAACAAAAACAAAAACTTTTTATAAGTTCTGAGGGAGAGAGGAGTAAGAAAATTACAAGGATTTGCATTTGAAATGGATCCACAGAGGCAATAAGGTGACCTTAATAGAATAATAGAGAGCCATTAAGCAACGACCACGGCAACGGCAACGGCAACGAAAACGTCATTTAAAAATGTAAGTTCTCGTTGTTGTAAATCTTTCGTGAAAAGTTTTCAACTTGTTTATCTTGTCAGGAGCCCATCACTATCTTGTAAAATGCTGTAGCTAAATTAGTATAAACAGCATTGAAGTTTGGAAAAAGAAAGAATAGTTCACCGTGATATGCTCACGTTCTACACAAAACCTCAAATTTGGTCATTTAACGTTGTGCTGATCAGCAAGGCCACTGAAGAAATGTACCAAAATATAAAACGCACGTGCAGGGCCATTGTTTTTGCTCATTAAGTGTATTGTTTTGAGATGTAATTGTTGCCGTTGCCGTCCTCGTTGCTTTAGCTCTCTAATGATTCGAATTCGCATTTTCCTTCTACTCCTCCTGGTTGCTGTACTTTCTAGAAGACAAGAAATATAATCACACCAAAGTTTGCCATCTGCATGAAATCTCTCCACATAGGCAATACAATAAGCCTACCTTAATAGAATAATGATGCGAACTCGCATTTTCCTTATACTCGTCCGGGTTGCTGTCCTTCGTAGAAGACAGCAAGTCGCACCAAAGCTTGCCATCTGCTTGTAGGGATGCAGCCAGGTTCAAAGATTGGCAGAGAGGATTGCTGAGGCATTCAAAGGTGCAGTCAAAGATGTCGTGCACTGTGTATGTTCCAACATTTGCCACGTTCAGATAATGGAACTCGTCTTTTAGGAACACATCTTGACCGTGATCTCGGGAACAAAATTTATCTAAACAGTAAATTATCATCTTGGATCAGTTAAATCACATTGAAATGTGTGGCCTAACCAAAACTTAGTTTTGCAATTATCTCCATTCTCGGTCTTGCCTTCTTTCTGCTTAAATTTTCACTAAATACCATCTCTCAACTGAGTAGCAGGTGTCCAATGTGCGTAGCTGTCAGATATAAAAAAATTCTACTTTTGTTCTCAATTTATGAGCAATAATTCCGTCCATTCTCGGTCTTGCCTTCTTTCTGCTTAAATTTTCACTAAATACCATCTCTCAACTGAGTAGCAGGTGTCCAATGTGCGTAGCTGTCAGATATAAAAAAAATTCTACTTTTGTTCTCAATTTATGAGCAATAATTCCGTTTATCGATATCGTAAATGCGGAAACAGGATATATGTTATTCCAACCAATATGAGATGAACGAAGGCCTTCTGATGACTCTGATGGCAATTATTTTTATTGTAAAGATAGCATCCACCGTTTTGAGGTCGATATGTTGGACAAAAGTTCCAAGTTTCCCATGACTGTATCTCACAAAGGTATTCAAATTAAATTTGACTCTTCCATAACTGAAGTAAATATTAAAATGTTGAAGAAAATGAGAAACCATAGGAAAGAAAGAAGAAAAGAAAAACGAAAATAACAAGGAAAATAGACTTGGGTAAGGAGATGGAACTGGATGGAACTGGATGAGGTTGTACGTTTTACTTGTAACGTCAATTGAAAAAAAAAAAAAGATTTCCTTAGATCTGGCAGCATACACCCAGTCACGTCACCTGGTACTCTTTCGGACAAAATGACAATTTCTCTTTATTTGCAATCTGACAATTTCTCTTTATTTGCAAACTGTATTTACCAGTGAAATCACCTTCAGTTGATACTGGTTCGTAGCCAGATGAAAATTACCCGAGGCAAAGTGTAGAAAAAACCTCTTTATATTCCTTTTTGTTTTAATTTTATATATACATAACCTCTGACAGGAACATCAAAAGATATTTACGCCTCTGTTAAAATACACAGCCTGGCAATATTTTTCGCAAAATCCACAATCAAGGAAGGAAAAAATAGTACGTCAATTCAAAATTTTTACCGAGGGAATTGCATACAGCCACGTGCTGTAGCAGCTGCAAAACAAATGTAAAGAAAATATGCTCTGCTTGAAAAACAAGGATTACACCGACGCGAGAAATGAGACCTTGTACAACGTTATGCATTGTAGCTTTTTATCGTGCACCGGATCGATTTAGCGTGTCTGGTAGCAAAAAGACTAAATTTATAGCGGAGCTCCGCGCGCCGAAGGTGCGCGCGCGGAGTACCATCAGTAAGAAAATATATGGTAACCCATCTGTCCCAGAAAATTTGGTTTGGTCACCACCATACGACCATACGCGCGTACGTCCGCCCCTCCGTGTATCGCAATTTGAAATGTGAAAAGGGCCTTTCGATTGTGTTTGATTGATGATGTGAAGCAGAAGAGTGCAATAGAATTACTGGCACTGGCACTGGCACTGGTACTGGTACTGGCAATTCAATTATCATAAAACTGGGTCTTGTTCAAAAATATAACTACTGCAATATGGAATTGATTTACATGAATTTTTTTTTATAAAAGAAACAAAACTTCCAGAGGTAAAAAAGAACGAGCAAAGTCTAATCCGAGTTTTAGCTACATCATGTACTGATTGGCCTTGAATGCAAGTGATAGCGTCGCCCAAGACAGTTTTATACTGTACTGTAAAAGTTTCGGACGCTTAAAAATCTCGGACGGTTTTATTTTCGGACACTTTTTTTGTCCGAAATTAAAATCGACCGAAATTGTTGGCAAGTAATGTATATCTTTGGGATTGGACATCCATGTTATGATCAATTTGCATCTGTCAAAACAAGGTATCCGTTGACCAGTATCATGTGATCATATCGCGGGCTCAAGTTTAGAGCTCATCGACATAAGCTGTTTTTTTAGGTTGACCGCTGACTAGGTACTGACTTTCGATTGGATCGCAGGCTCACGTTAGGTGTGGGATACCCAAATCAAAACGAGGCTTAAGTTTTCGCGCGCTTTCTGCGGCTGGAAATTTCACATTCAGTTGGTTTCTTCATTTTTAGAAAAACAACTTCATCTGCTTCGAAGTTTGTCTTTTAATTCGCGTAAAAATAGGGACTTCAAGCAAGGACTACGGAAGCGTCTAGTATGGTGACCGGAAGTAAATTTTCTTCCCGTCACGAGTCAATGGCCTGATTTCTAACCGTAGTCAGCTCGCCGAATACGTAGGAATCAGGGCGGGCCGAAGTGGAAAGTACGTAAGTCTGTTGATGTATTTTCCTTCACTGTGCATGCTTCGTATGCCAGTGTTTGAACCTAAACGGCAACATACAGATATTTTATCTCTTTTTGACCGTCGTTAGTGATTTCTCAAAAAAAAAATTCTCGATTTTGAGCACTAAATGCAGTGGGAGGCGTGAAAGTCAAACAACATGTTTCTGGCGCGCTGTGAAAGCAATGTAAATAACCAGCTTTCACGATTCTTGGCACGGCTTTTCCAAATAATCGAATTCGGAAACCTTTCATTATGGAAATATTTTACTTATTGGAACTTGTATATTAGCATTTGGGGCGAGGAAAGCGCATGACTGTAAAATCAAGTTCGAAATTATGTTTTAATTTTGTTGTTTTTAGGCGCATGGAATGGAGTCGACAAAATGATGTTGTGTTGTGTACAGAAATAAAATTTACACCGTGGGGAAGAAGAAGCAAATCTCTTATTTCTTTAACATATGGCATGACGTACCCACTTCATCCTCTTCACCGAAGAGAAAAATATTATAAACGTTTCGTACAGCACGACGTAGTACGGCTTGCTTAATGTAAATAAGAGCTTCGAATTTCCGCGCAACTGTACGTACTCGTCCCATTCTTCCGCAGTCAAAACCCGCCGTACTAGACCGTTCCGTAGTCCTTGCTTAAAGTCCCTATTGTTGAAGATACTCCGGAAGGCAATTTTTCAAGTGATAAAGAGCAAAAAATTTTCTTAGGAAAACCTCAAAACTTGGAACGACTTCGTGGGGCCCGGATTGTGTTCACAGAGTCCAATTGGCTCAGAACTGTGTTGCACGGCTGATCTAATGTGGTCGTAAGTTTGATCGCATTACTACTTTACTGAAGGAACTTCACGGGTTCCTCATGGAGGAGAGGATTATTTTTAAAATTTTAATGTTGAATTTTAAAGCTCTACTGACAATTTATTCCCTAGTTATATTAATGATCTGCTGGAAACTTATAAGCCCACAAGGACCTCAAGATCATCAGGTAGTTCCACGCTCTAAGCTAAAATCTTACGGCGATCGCTTTTTCTGTTGATGCATCAGAATTATGGAATGATATTCCGAACAGTATAAAATGTAGGAACACCTTTTTTTATTGGACAAATCGTTTGCTATTTTAGGAGATGCATGTCTTTTCTAAAGTGGATACGTATATTCAAGCGCTAGAAACCTCTATAATACAAGTGAATTAAATAAATCGAAGCTTCACATTTCGCTTAATCGTTGTTACTTTTATTCAGGAATGAAACTTGTATTTTTCGCTCAACTGCATATAAATGACAATCACCTCTACTCGTTTTGGACGCAAAGAAGTAGCTGAATTAGTAGTATGTTAGGGGTGGAATTAAGCCCCGTTAGTGTATACGTATAGGTATAGGTATAGGTAAATCATTAATATGTATAAGGGTCGAGTCCATGACGTCACCCTTTGTTATAACCTAGGGAAAAATGCGTTCCTCCATACTAATTCGGTATACGTTTACTAATCAGCGTCACTCTACTACAATTGCAACAATAGGCTTGCCCAAACTTGCCCGCTAATAGTTAACACGGATTGGTGTATTCCAAACTCTATTATGTGTTTAAAATAAAGCGGGTAGTTTTGGAAAGCGCTGTCTTTCTTGCAATAGCTTTGCTAAGAAAATAATTTTTTCGAGTTCGCGTGTTTGGGAAAATTCTTTAAAAGATTGCTCCAAACATGCAAGTCGAATCGAGCACTAATGTTGTAACTTAGTTGAAAGCATTAAAATACAGGAAATTACTTGTTGTGTGGCATTAAACATCAGTCAGAAGAACTTAAACTGATCCATCTATTCGAAAAACCGCTTGGCTCTTACTGTTCTTTTATTCAGTTAAGCGGTAGTTCCGTTCACCTAACCAAAACACACACATGACAGAAATTTTAACCGAAAACTCTCCATTTCAATCCCGACTGGTTGTTACAAAACTGCGTTCTCTTCTATCTCAATACAGAAAATCCCGATGCTATGATATGATCCTTCCAAGATGAAAATGGAAATTTCGAAGATAGTGAAGACTCTAAATCCAGCCAAGAGACGGATTCTTTCCAAGAAGTGACAGAGCACTTAAACCGCAAATTAGATAAAGTTCAGGAACGCCTCGAGGTTCAGCTCAATGCTTTGGTCGAAGAGTACAAAAGGAACGGAGTTCGGAAAATGTGGCTCACGTTAAAGCGCAGAGCGCTCTCCTTCCTCTCTACAGAAAAGAACTGAGAAAAGCCCTGTTAGAGTATCTGCAGTGGATGCGAGCGATGAAGAAAGATTACGCCTTCCAAAAAGTGATGGAAACCCAAAAAGATCTCAAAGATACGGATGGATTTGATTGGCTAGAATCGACAGAACTAGCCATCGATAAGCGGAAATTCTTGCTTAATCGATTGTTTGTGAAGCAACCCATTCCACAAGATGAAGACTAGACCTACTTTGACTGCTATACTATGTTTTTGTTCTCAATACAAATGTATTTCAAACCAACTGAATATCTAGCTTGTTGTTCTATTGGAGTTTATTTCTTTGTTAAGGGGACTTCAGTCTTATTGTTTGGTATTCTCAATGTAACAAAGACGATTGATTGCATCCTAATTTCCTGATACTTTGTGCTAAACATTTCGTAGTTGTTGGAGCTTTCGTTGTCAATAAATGCATTTTTATTCACGTCAAATCTCTGTGTATTTGAATCATTTTTGTATTCGCTAATAAAAGGAATAATATCCCAAGAAACGTGTTGTTCGAAAACATTCATTAGTCGCGTGTTGAAAATTAAGTGCTCCGTACGTCCATTGTTGTTGTTGGATGGTAGAGCTGTCCCTTGGGCTTCTTCTCTTGAGTTTGTATGCAAATATAGGGTTGAGAGAAGAGTTGAGATCCGTTTGTCATAACGCGTGCGTGACTAACGAAGCGGAAAACAAGAAAAGTTTGCTAGGAAGTTATTTTCTCTCTCACGTCTCTCATCGCCAAAGTTGAGAGGTAAGATAGCATCGGGATTTTCTGTATTGAGATAGAAGAAAACGCAGTTTTGTAACAACCAGTCGGGATTAAAATGGAGAGTTTTCGGTTAAAATTTCTGTCATGTGTGTGTTGTGGTTGTGTGAACGGAACTTCCGCTTAATAAAAGAACAGTAAGAGCCAAGCGGTTTTTCGAATAGGTGGATCAGTTTAAGTTCTTCTGACTGAGGTTTAATGCCACACAACAAGTAATTTCCTGTATTTTAATGCCTATACCTATACCTATACCTATACCTATACCCTAACGGGGCTTAATTCCATCCCTAGAATACTACTTGAATTGTTTGTTTGTTGTTTTGCTTTCAAGACAACGAGTGTTTTTCTCCATTTGGCTGACTAATTTTTGGGGTCGGTGCCTCAACAGCGTTAAGAAACTTCTGTCCTTATCTTATTAACAAGAAATCGCAATGAGTCCTCTTAATTTCATCCAACATTTCGCTCTACGATTTACAAGACTTCAACAACTTATTTTCGATGGTCAATAAAGCTTCACTGTAATAATTTCTTGTTTCATTTGCATATTTGCTACGCAAATTCATCTTCAATACATCCAAATGGTCTGCTGAGCAGCAACAATATCGATAGTCGTAGAAACAATACAACTTTCTTTGATTTTCCAGACATGTTTCGACGGTGCATCCGTCATCATCAGTGTGTGGAAACAATCCGTTGAACAGGATGTTCGACAAGACTCTGAACTCAGCAGATGTTTGTGAACTTGCGAAGATCCATCCGATCATAAGTGCTCGCGCTCTCGCGTGGAGAAGTGTCGGCTTGTTTCGCCGACATAACAAGCGTTACAGCTTGCACACGAGAATTTATACACCATGCGTATGCGGAGCCCTTTAGGGATGGCATCTTTCACACTAAAAAGATCTTTGATTTTGAAAGTAGTAAAGACTAGTTTAGTATCAATAAGCCTATCGGATGGATCTTCGCACGTTCACAAAGATCTGCTGAGTTCAGAGTCTTGTCGAGCATCCTGTTCAACGGACTGTTTCCAGATTCCGGACTATGCAGCTACTAAATATCAAGTGAGGCTTAAGGAATCCATGCATATTAAAGGGAGAAAACCAATCTCAATCAGCAGGTGAAGCACATAAACCTGACACTCTCCCTGTAAGTCGCTCTTTGTCTATTATTTAAACTATTTAGCACGCAATATTGTAAACGCAATGTAACGAACCTTGTAATTTCACGCGCATTATAAATTCAACGGCGATTTCAAAACTGTACACTGATGATGACGGATGCACCGTCGAAACATGTCTGCAAAATTAAAGAAAGTTGAATTGTTTCTACGACTATCTTCAATAGAATTATAAGATTTTCTTATTTTATTTTTTTATTTTTTTTTCTATTTGTTTCTGCAGTTTATCTATAAGAAACAATAAAAATTAATGTAATAATAGTTTACATGTTTGGAATCCATTTGTGACTCCCATAAACATGGAAAAATATATAGTGGGATTAAGATGTCATGGTAAGATTGGCTTAGACCAATACCACTCTGCACACTTTGCAGCCGTAGCGAGGTATATTTCTTTCAGAAGCTTTTCAGATATCGTAGATGCGCAAACAGGCTGTATATTATTCCAACCAATATTAGAAAAATGAAGGCCTTCTGATGACTCTGATGACAATTAGTTTTATTATTTTTATAGTTTTAATTTTATTGGCGCAGTGGTGAGAGCGCTCGCCTTCCACCAATGTGGCCCGGGTTCGATTCCCGGACTCGGCGTCATAAGTGGGCTGAGTTTGTTGGTTCTCTACTCTGCTCCGAGAGGTTTTTCTCCGGGTACTCCGGTTTTCCCCTCTCCACAAAAACCAACATTTGATTTATTTAGAGTTGATTTGATATATGTGAGGCGCATTTGAAAATTGTATAATTGAATTTGCGCCATATAAATAAATATTATTATTATTATTATTATTATTATTATTATTATTATTGTAAATATAGCGTCCACCGTTTTGTGGTCGATATGTTGGACTAAAGTTCTAAGTTTTCCTTAACTGCATCTCACAAAGGTATTCAAATTAAATGTTGAAGAGAAGGATAGACCATACGAGAGAAAGAAGAAAAGAAAAAGGAAAAGAACAAGAAAAATAGGCTTGGGTAAAGAGCCGGGGAGAGCGGGGTGGGAGAGGGGGGCTCCGCCCCGAGGTCCGACCGCTTACCCTTTATATACCATTTTTGACAGAAAAGGTACCCCTTTTGTATACCTTCCATTGACAAATGGTACCCCTTTCATATACCTTCCACTAGCACAGTATAGTCATAAGGTATGTGTTCAAAATATTTTAATGAAAGGCCCTTTAAATACCTAAATGACAGATTTCGCTACCCTTTCATATACTTCAATTCGAGTCGTGAGATCCCTACCCTTTCATATACTTGAAGCGTGAAAAAGCAACCCCTTTCGGGTGGAGCCTCCGCGTATATGCTGTAATAGGGGGTACCCCCACCCCCCGGGGGAAGGAGAGGGAAAGTGAGATTGTTTTACTTGTAACATCAATTGCAAAAATAGATGTCCTTAGATCTGGCATTTTGGTAGCTATCTGTTCCATTGAGGGTAGGCTTTCGGTGTCGACTGGATTAAAGAGTGCACACGGATTTTCGCTGGCTATAACTGGCTAAACATGGCCTAAAAGATTCGCAATGGGAAATCATAGGCCCTGAGGGTTTCGGAAATGTTGAAATTACTGTTTTTGGCAGTCGGAACGTCAGCTAGCATTTTCAGAAAGAAACCATTTCCCTAGAATGTTCGTGGAAAGTTCATTTTGTCTACCATTTTCTCAAAGGAAGGTATTGTTCCCTAACATTTTCGGGAAAATAAAATTTCAGCTAAGGAATCAACCGAGTAGACAAAAATTTACCTTCTTGGTAACAAAAAATATCACTTTAAACAGACTTATGCCTTTCTACAGCTTTTCCTTTATTTAGCTCGATGGTTGCTCCTGTTCAATGTATAGTCATCACAATTTTTCAGTAGTTCGGAACGCAAAAGTATAGTCGTACTTTCTTTTTCACAAAATGACCCTGAAGCATGCTCCGGGAGCAAAACCATTCTTGTTTACCGGCCCGTTTAGGGAATGATTTTGCAGTTTTGCTATTCAAAAGGCAGAAAGTAAACTACTCGATATTGTTTTCCCTAAAAAGGCTTCAGCAGTTGTAAGTTATAAGCTACAAACACAAAACCTAACTTGCAATTTTCAGTGCAGTCAACCCATCGGCGATGGCGTCCACAACAAAATATAAATTAAATAAAAACAAAACTTACGAGAAAAAATCTTTTTGCCACCAGACACACTAAAATCGATTCGGTGCACAATAAAAAGTTACAATGCATAAGCTAGGTTTTACGAGGTCTCATTTTCTTGTCGGCGTAATTATTGTTTTCCAAGCAGAGGGTATTCCTTTTACATTTGTTTTGCAGCTGCTACCGCAGGCCGTTTTCACTTCCCTCAGTTAAAATTTTGAATTGACGTTTCCTTCCTTGATTGTGGATCTTGCAAAAAATATTACCAGGCTGAGTACTTTCACAGAGGCGTAAATATTTTTTGATGTTCCATTCAGAGGTTATATATATAAAATTAAAACAAAAAAGAATATTAAAGAGGCTTTTTTTTTCCTACATATTTCCTCCGGATAATTTTTGTCTGGCTGCAAACCAGTATCAACTGAAGGTGATTTCACTGGTAAATACAGATTGCAATTAAAGAGAAATTGTCCGAAAGAGTACCAGATGACCTGAATGGGGTATTAAGCATCGTTTTAATAGTTTCAATTTCCCCTTTTTGACTGAATGAAACTGATGAAAAGTTTACTGAGAAGACCGAACTAATCTATTTCGTGCGTCCGGCTGGAATACTGGATATCAGCCTCACTTTAGTTTACTTTATTTGCTGATCCACAACACATGCAGGCATGAAAATACACAAGACTTTTCAACTAAAACTAACAGTCGTAAGGTGTGAGAGATTGATTCGGAGTATATAGGGTGTTGCTTTAGTAATATTACGCCTTAAAATCAAATGCTAATCAAGACACCAACTATCTTAAAACAGACGCAAGAGTGGCGCTCAACTCACCAGCATACAGTACTGAGCCCAGTCCAAATGAAATCCACGCAAGGAGAACCAAGCCCTTGCGAGAAACCATACTCTTAGTTTCTTGAGTCCTACTGTTGTTGTGAACAGACTTTCATAAATTAACTGGCGAATATAAATGAGTGAGTCATTAACAATTCTTTCTTCCTGTGCAGGGATAAATTATTCACAAAGTTACTAATTCAAGTTATGTTAATCAAGTAATCTTCACCGGGGGAAATTATTTTGTCTGTCCTTAGCGCTTTTTCAACGTTTCGGTATCTTGAGCCAAGTCACCAGTAACTTGTGATGATGAAAAGCCATCGATGTTAGTAGAACGAGCACCAAGAAATTACTGAAATACCAAAGTTTGGGAGTCGTACCTTTTTAATATCGCAAAGCTATAGCTTAGGAAAGTCGGATAGTTTTACAGACAAGAAGTGACAAGAAGTGACAAGAAGTGACAAGAAGTGACAAGAAGTGACTCTCAAACTTGGCGATTTTACTAATTTTCAGAGGCTTTTTGTATTAGCGTCGATGGACTTTCGCCACCTGGTGAACTCATAAAACGTTGGAAAAAAAGGCGGAACGGTCTAATCAGCACGTAAAACTACCCTGCTTCTTTGGTAACTCATGTCCAAAAATGACCGCATAAAACTTGTTTTACTATAATAAGGAATTTGTAGGATACTGTTACCATAGCATCACCTTATAAATGGAGGTATTATGTAGTGATGCATTGAATAATAGGTGCAAGAAAGTCCTTGAAAACATTGTGAGCCTTCAAAAACGACTCTTTGCTCATAACTTCGTTTAAGAAACCGGCCCACTGTACTTTTCAATCATACCAACCGGTAACAGAAGCACGAAGCCCACGGCCTCGTGCTTTCATCTTTATTGTCGTGTTTGAAAAAATCAAATGAAACTTTGCACTTGTCGTTTGAAATGACTTCCAAACGGTTTTTAAAGGGTTTACCAGCCAAGGGTGTCTATAAGGGTTGCAACCTCTTGAAACTGGGTATCTGAGAGTTTTCAAGTGACCAGAATTCCTCTCCGCTGGCAAATTACGGTTTTATTAATTTGAAAAGACGTGTTTTCGCGTGTTTATATTTTATTTTTCATTATCGCACTTTTAGTCTGATTTATCGTGCTACGTCACGCTCTTGCGACTGTAAGTAAGAATATACTGTAAGATAAAGTACAGTTTTGTAACAACGATTAGATGCCTCAACGTGATGTCTTACTTAGCGACACCTTCCAGTTAAATGTCAATGTGGCTTTGAGCCAATGAACTCGTAAAATGAATTATAAACCACTCGCGGTTTTATGGTTTTGATTCCTTCGTCAGGAAATGTTATTTGAGAAAGCTCCAAATTAAATTCTTTAGTTACATGTTAAGCTTGATTTAAAAAATCTCTATAGTGTTCACGATCACGAAACACGACAGGAGATCCGTTCATCTACATAAACATCTATAACTTGCAAAATCCTTGTCCATAATGATGATGATGATGATGATGATGATGATGATGATGATGATGATGATTATAAAACTAAGCAAGAGGTGTCTGCATGGAGTTCAAAGCTGACTTGGAATGACTTAATGAGTCAGATATGATTACCTCAGTGGGCAGGTTGTTCCAATCTTTGTTCGTCCTCGGCCAGAAACTAAACTTGTACGCATCACATGATGCTTGAGCTGAGATAAACTTGAGGGAATGGGCGCGGGTACCGAAAAAGGTCAGGTGTTGGACGTAGGTCAGAATAGTCACTTCCACCTGTTGGTTAAAGGTATTGCAGAACATGCAAAGTCAGACCATCTGCCTCCTGTGTTCTAATGATGGCCAGTTTTGGGATGGTTCACTGATACTGTTGAGAGACAAACCCTTCCTTTCTTCAGTAGGCCCTAGTTACAAAACGAGCAGCCCGCCCCAGAATTCGCTCGAGAAGGTCTATTTGGTATTTCCTATAAGGGTCCCTCGATATACACGCATATTCAAATGTGGGTCTGACCTGCAAAATATATGCATGGGCCTTGATCCTTTCAGGACAGGAGTGAACATTCCTTTTGATGAAGCCTAGGTACTGATTGGCTTTTTCTTCACATTTAAGATGTTTTCCAGCTCAATGTTTCAGTAATGGTGATCCCTAAGTATGCCTGATGGTCAACCACTTCTAGGGTTTGATTCACCTTGGTATATTATTTGGTGAGTAATGGGGTTCCTGGATATATTAATTCGCAACACATAACACTTGGAGGGGTGAAAGTTTTTTTGCCAGGTTAGAGATCAAGCTCCAAATCACTCTTTAGACTAAGAGCGTCTGCGTGATATTAGGTTTCCTGTTTACTGGTGTAGTCATTGACTTCCTCCTTGAAATCGAGAAGGCTGTTCACATATTCGTTGTGAGCCTCCTCATTTCCTTGTGTCTTAGTTTAATGAATTGCCTGAGTTTGGTTCAGTCTTGCACTCTTTTGCTCCGACGAGCTGTGTTGTAGCGTCGATGTTTTAGGCGTGTGAGTCGTTTGATGCGGTTGTTTAGCCAAGGAAGCTCTTAAGGGTTTTTCGGGGAAAAACTGGTCTGAATCTTGAAATATTGTGTGTTTAAAATGATCCCATTTATCCCCAACTGACGGTCGGGTCAGAAGCACGAAAAGATAAAAAAAAAAGCCACCTAAGATGCTCTTGTACTCCTTCCATATCCGCTTGTTTATAATTAAACACTCCTGGGTTGGTTTCGTTGGCGGTGGAACCTTGAGGTTAATGTGGCATATGGCTGCATGGTGCGAGTGGTCACTCAATCCAGGCACAATGTGGGTTCCATTGATCAAGTTAGAATGAGTGGTGCAAACAAGTTCTAAGATATTATTCCCAAGGGTTCTTCTGTGAACCACCTGAGTAAGATTAAATCCATCAATGATATTTTTGTTCTTATCTAACTTATTATTGTACATTACGGCAGAATAGCCATGCATAGAGAAGCCGTAATAAACTGTATTGTATTATTAAACCTACTGTAGAAATAGTTTTAAAGGGTTTTGAACTGATTCTATTCATTAGTTTCTATTCTATTATCAATAGTTGCAACGGTTTCGATTCATTAGCTTTACAACCAAGCAACAGTTTCAACGGTTATATGTTTTGATTACCTTCCAATCTAGCCATAGTTTCAACTTATTCTATTCATTAGCTTTTAAGTTTAGCAATAGTTTGACGTTACCATTTCAATTACAGAAATATATTTTAATGTAACAATAATTCACTTCTTCTATTAGCCAGCATTTAATTCGGGAATTTCTTTTAACGGCTTGCGCCGATTAGCCTACATCCTTACAATAGTTTCAAATTTTTCTATTTATTATTTCTTGCGGATTCCATTCATAAGCTTGCAATCCAGCTTTATTTTTAACGGATTCCATTCATTAGCTTCAGATCCAGCGGTAGTTCCTACGTTTCCTACTCATTAACTTTCAATTTTGTAGTTTTTTTAATGGTTTCTATTTTTTAGCCCTCTGTCTAGCAACAATTTAACTAGTATCTATGCATGTGTTTCTATTCTGGAAATAGTTTCATGAAGGCGATTTCTTTTGATGAGCTTCCCATCTACCATTAGTTCTAATAGTATGTTTTTTTTATTCATATAGCCTCAAATACAGCAATAGCTTTCAATATAGCTATGGCAAGAAATGAGGGACATGAGGGGAATGAGTCACTTCAGAGCAGTCTAGAGTGCTGTCAATTACTTTCTTTCTTTGGTGAGATGCTATTGGATGACCGTTTCTATAGAAATTCGCAAGCGGTTCAAAATTAATAAAAATAATGATGGCGGGCCTGTCGAGTAATGCACAGTTGTTTACAACAGCGAAGAAATAAGATGATAAAGAAAGTTTTTTATCTGGAAAATTTGCACCAATAAATTAATTTATTTTTGTCTGTTTAGGCGAAATATCGGATATTCTTGGCGTATGGAAGTGTACTGAAGTTCGAACGATCACAGCGTATAGATCGTTTTCACCTGACGTCATTACTTTCCAAAATCTAAAACTAAAGATCCACCAAAGCTTTGATCTGCATCAGGCATAAGCGGCGGCATATTTATATCTGTTTACAATTTTACAGCTCAATAACGTGCTTCATTTGGAAACTAGAGCATTGTGAATTTCCGGGTTATGGAGGTGAGTGACACAAGGCTACGATCGAGTTTGTTGAAAAATATATACTTATCTCATGATTTTGAGCCCTTTTAGAAGTTAGAGCATTCGGAAAAGTGCTTATGTAAATGCTTGTTTTTTCAGTACTGATAATCGGTCGCCTAGATAGCCAAAGTAAGTTCCAGATTTTTACACCGTGATTTTCGGGCCGCCATATTTGTGTACCACGGAGGTACACAAACATGGCGTTTTCATACTGGGATCTGTAAATTTCTGCGACACATTTCTACAAATATCTGAAGTTTGAAGAAAAACGCACAGGCCTAAAACTTGGAGGAGTGTCTTATTTATTTATCTTCTATAACATCACAATTTCTTAGCTTTTTCCACTGGATGGTTTTCGATTTATTTTTTTAATGCGTGACTGTGAAAACGATCCATTGAAAATTTCATTTCCTAGTGTTTATTTTCCCGCGATCTCGCCGCAAGGATTTGTTGTCATTCTCAGTCTTTTACCGAGGATTTCTATCCGTAAAAAGGCTGGGAAAGAGAAGAATGATAAAACAAAATGGCCGGCGGTACTTGGAACTGGAGCAAACTTGGAACTTGCGAAACATCGACAGCACTCATGGCGCTTCTATGAACTCAAGACTTATCTCCATCCAGGTAGACTTGAAAAAAGTACATCTTCAAAGCTGATTACCGTGATGGGCCGAAACTGTTATAGAAAAACAGTTCCATGGACGTGAAAGACATTGATTTCGAACAATAATTCTGATTGATACCAGGGAAACAATTCGTTCCCGCACGGGCTTGCAAAGTTAGATTTTTCGAAGGCGATTCAGCTGGAAATGGCATTCTGCCATACTTTTATTACCAAACCGAGGAAAGCTCAACTGTAATAAGAGTTCGTGACGGATAAAGCTGGAAATTGAGTTATTTTTGTGTCAAAGAGCGTCGGCTATCGATGTCAAGGAACAGGATCCGATTGATACCAGCAGAAAAGCCAAAAGCTTAGTGAGGCATGACAAAAAATTATGTTTTCTTCACTCAAGTCTTTTTATTTATGCTCGACATATTTTAGCGTGATTTTTTTCTAAGTGTCGCTACGAACTGCGCACGCGTGTCCCTCATTTCATGCCATGCAATACTTTCAACGGTTTCTATTCACTAACTTCCAACATTCATTCATGTTACTTTGTAGACTAGGTCCCATGTCGTGTTCTGTAATATAGCTAAAGCTCATGAAAATACTTTCTATGCGTTATACTAAGAGATATTAACGTGCTTGAGCTGCCCTGTGCAGGTAGCAGTCTAAGTTAAAGTCAAATTGAGGAGAAGTGCAAGCTCCCGGCAATTTGGAATTTGGAATTTGTGACGCTGTTTATCTCTGTATGTGAATACCATATATTTTTTTTCGACTTAACTGCAAGGAAACTAAATGAAATTCTGTAATTTTCTGTTTTTTTTTTTTAATGATGAAAGTAAAGCTGGGCATCAGTTGTTGTTTCTGTTTGGGGGATATTGATTGGTATCTATGTAATAAGGTTGACTGATAGAACGGTTATGCATTATCACAGTTTTGATTTTAATTGCAAGTTGTTGTTTCATGTTCGTTTGAGGAGTATTGTGTAAGTGTTATGGTAGGGAGCTTTGGTGTTTAGTATAGGGTTGCAAAATGCAGCCGAACTTGGTGTGGTTTAGGTTAAGGGGTCAAGAGGTCCAGTGGCACATCCCCACCCATCCCCACTCTCCAGCCTACCCGTTCCACTAATGTCATCTCTTTTGATTGACTTTGCCAAAATTTATTTCCATTTCCTTTTGTGTCCGTTCTGTTCAGCGTGCTAGACAATAAACGACCCAAATCGTACTAAATAAGGCGCCTTTGGTGACAGTGTTGAAAGATATCCCTCATCTATTAAATTACGAAAAGAAATAGTTATGACATTCCTGTTTCCATATTGCTACACATTGAATGAACATCTGTCGCTCTGTTCTCACTATAAACAATATGACAGTTCTAGAGAGCCGTTTGACGTACTGTTCTAGCATTTTACTTGTTTTCCCCCGTCGCGGGACGCAAATGAAATCACACCCTACTGTACATTTTATTTTAACTGTATACCTGCCAAGTTTTTCAGACGAAAAAGACAAGAGATTTCTATTCCAGGAGTTCCAGGATTTTCGATAACACGACCATCTCCGATAATTTCCGAAGACTTCCGAAGTGGACCGAAGATTTTCGAAGATGTTCAAAATAATTCGGAAGTTCGCAAGATAGTGATTACGTTCGATACAACTTCAGTGTCTTTCGTTCAAAAATCAGAGATTTCAGAGATTTTACTAATTTTACATGGACGTTTCGTTTCTGAAATTGGCTTGGGTTCAAAAGTGGCGGGCCTAAAGTACAGATCACATTCCACAGGTAACATGTACAGGTCACGGCTTCATTGATTGATAGCGAAGCCATACAGTGCCTCTCCAATCTAAAAGAAAATTTTGGATAGTAACTTTTGGGATTCTTTATATCTGTAAGACGGTGACCTGTACGTTGACCTGTGGAATGTAACCTGTACTTCAGCCCCGCTGGTACAAATGTTTCTTGAACAGTGTGTCAGTCAAAGCTGTAATAGCTCACGTTTTCCAGCGAGGCTTGAGAAAACTGGTCCGTAGGCGTGAGTTGGGGTGTCATCGAAATTTTCCACCCACAGGCGTGAGACCTGGCAGGTACATCATTGTGAACTACGTAAAGTGGTGAAACACCGTAGAAAAACTCTCCTGGGATCCGCGAAACGTTGCTCCAAATGAGAGGATAAAAGGATATAATTCACTACTTTATATTATTATTATTATTATTATTATTATTATTATTATTATCGTTTTCAGTGCTATGAATTGTTTCCTACAGTCTCCTAGAACCGGGGCCAATCCTATTATTATTATTATTATTATTATTATTATTATTATTATTATTATTATTATTATTATTATTATTATTATTATTATTATTATTATTATTATAAAACGTAAGAGAAAGAATCCCCCATAAAGGCCCTATCCCCGTCGTAATCTCTCTAAAGTTATTCGGGAGATTTTGGATTCCGTTGAATGAGGAACCGTGGACCTCAAGAATGAAGCAGCCGTAAGAGAACTAGTTTTCAAGATCTCCTTGAAAAGCCGTACACGATTTGTCCTGGGCTAACTAAAGGAGGAAAATTCAATGATCTGCAAGAAAACTCGGCTATGTGCCCTAAAATGTCTTCGTGGCCGGGGAAAATCGTGAGGAATATGCGTTATTCAACCCCGTCTTCAGTTAAGACGTTTTCGTTTCGCTTCCTTCCTTCCAATCAAGTGATTTCCCACAGATACCATAAAAACTCAATTTAGATAATAAAATTCCGTGGTCGACTGTATCAAAGTCTAAGAAAGCAAAGGCATTTACATTTCCTTGGTCGATGTTATAAGCCCAACTATTTGTAGCCTCGAGCAAAGCTGTGGCTGTCGAATGAAGTGATCGAAAACCTGATTGACGAACGTACAGAGATCAAGTTATTTTCAGAAAGGTATGCATAAAGCTGATCATAGATAATCCTTTCAAATACCTTAGCCACAATGGGAATAATTGAAATTGGACGATAATTATTAATGTCAGCTCGTTCGCCCTGTTTATACAAAGGAATAACTTCAGAACATTTCCACTCCTCAGGGAAAATACCAGTCAATATTGATCGATTAAAGATTTCACAAAGAGAGAGTGAGATTAAATCAGAGCACTCCCTAAGGAGCCTCGCAGATATTTTGTCCAAACCTGTTGCCTTTGATTTGCATAATTTGGACAAAAGAGAACGTCGGACGTTATTGCAGAAACTACAATTCGCGCTGCTCGTGTGTTGACTTTTTCCAAATTTGACTCTAATGCGGATGATTTATTCGCCAAACTTGGCTGGCGAAAACTAAGCAAATAAAGTTATCAATCAATCAATCAATCAATCAATCCTTCGTTTTCAGAGAATTCTTCAGAGCTGCAGCTCCTTTTTTCGGCATTTTCATCGTTGTTTTCATCAGCGCTCTCGATTAAACTGCTGGAGTCGACTTCGACTTCGTCGTCCTCGCTTGAACTTTCTACACTGACGGCTGTTAAAAGAAATCCTAAGGCACGATTCTTTTTCAGTTTGCGTTTTCATACTACACTCACTTCCTTGAAGTCACGTTCGTCCACAAAATGTATGAAAGCGTTTTTTTTTTTTCCACATCTTCCGCCATTTTGTTTGATGGTAAATCTCGAACAACACGAAGCATCCTGTGGCTGAGCCACTACAGAACGAAGACGGTTTGTCAGAGTGAACAGATGCGACTGAGACACACAGCATATACCGCACGGTGTACCCCAGGGTTCAGTTCTGGGACCAACCTTATTCTCCCTCTTCACAAACGACATCCCAAATTCAGTACGTTCAGCAGAAACTTACTTGTACGCAGACGACACAACTCTATACTGTGTCGCAAAAACCATCGACGCAGTAACAAATAAACTCAATAATGCCTTGGCAGACTTGAAGAAATGGTGCGACAACAATCTATTGGTACCACACCCGGCCAAGCGCAAGGCAATGATCATGCAACGGCAACCCTTCATTGGACCAATCCAGGCTTTGCGTCTCGGAAACAACACTATAAATTGGACAACATCACAATGGCTTCTAGGAGTGCATGTCGACAATAAGATGACCTGGTCAGATCACGTTGCAAATGTCGTGAAGTCTTTTGCGTCTAAACTGAGTCTACTTCGACGCATGCAGTTCCTTCCCCGAAAGCAATTGGAAGACTTTAATACAAAAGTTATATTGCCATCGGTCACGTACGGCCTAGTTGTTTCGGGTTCGTGCAACAAGACACGCTTCAGCAATCTGGAAAAACTACACACTAGAGCCGGACGTATCGTGTATGGACTATTATGGGACACCAATACTGCAGACGTTTTAATGCAAACACGATGGGATAGTCTTGAAAGAATGTGTAAGGTACGATTAGCAGAATTCACCTTCAAATGCATGAAAGGATGCAACGCCACAGAACTCAAGGACCTATTTGTCCAGAGAAACTCACGCCTCGAAAGTAAAAGGAACGGAGAAATTGTCCTCCCAAGCCCAGAGACAAATTTTATGAGGAACTCCATCAAATATAGAGGAACAATAGCTTGGAACAGCCTATCCAGCAAAGAATCAGTGGCAAATAACTTAAACCAATTCTAGCGTCTGCTATCAAAATTTGACATTAGAAAAATAAACTTTGATCCAATTGCCGCTGTAATTAAGCATAAAGACGATGATTATACATATTTGTAGGATTTTAATTTACAATTTTAATATACATAGCATATTATTTAAACATATTTCTAGGTTTATAAGTAATACATAAAATATGAGCGGGAGACCTTTATGGGCATTTCAAACGGCGAGCCGTTTTAAAGCCCATAAAGGTCGGACGCGAATATTATATGTTACTTGTGAAATGAAACAATAGATTTTGTTTGTCGTGTTTGTATTGTTAATCAGTAGAGATCTGTATGAAAGTTAATGCATACTAATTAGCGGAGCAGGACACTTTTATGAAAGTTAATGAGATTTTTATTTGGGTTTAGAGAGGTATACATGTGACTCAAATACTACCCGTAGATTGGTCGTTAGTCTTATGAATTATTAACGAATTTTACAATTCAATTTTAATATTTATTTTTATGTATTATCATTATTGTTATTGTCATTATTTTTATTTATTTATTTATTTTATTTCTAAATACACAACCCCACCAGCTCTGCTGAATACTCCATCGTGTTTAAATAAAGTGTTCAGTTCAGTGAGAGCTGTCAACATTGGTAAATATGGTTACATATGATTGGCTATCACTCAACCCTCTTGGGATCACCGGATCGTGGAGGCCATCTAAAATTAACTTTTAATATAGTGATTACGATGAGGATATGACCTATATGGAGGATTAATTCTCTGTTGGGGTTATCCTCGCATTCATAGTCAATAAAATATTTGTTCCCGGAAAACGCGAGAAACAACAACAACAAAGGCAGGACGCGAAAATTTCTAATCAAGCGGTAGGTCGGCACCTTTCCCTCCCTTTAAAAACAAAAGGTCTAGAAGCCGGGGCACATGATTATTGCTAATGAAAAGACACAAGGAGAAGGAAAAGAACGGGCAAAATGTGAATTTCATTAAAACTGTTCATCATTGCGGCTATATATGTAACATCTCCAGATAAAGCCAGTACATAGTCATGCAGTCACTCAATTGTGAAGCAAAAAACAGTAATTTATTTCCACGTTGTTAGAAGTAATGATTAAAAATAAAAGAAAAACTCAACTCTTATAACACTGTTTTATTTGGCAGTCATAAGACTAGCTGACAATAACGGACCGATCGCTTATTACGTCACGGGAGGGGGAGGAGGTGGCGGTGGTTTTGCAGGCGGGGGACAATTTTAAAATAAACCCCTTTTTGAGGGGTAAGTTTTTCACTAGTAACAAACGTGAAGGGGGTCAAATTTTATGCCACAGCAACGGCAGTCTATCAGGGTTTATAACTGAGGCCAGGAAATAAAGGAAAATTTCTCGCTGGCTCGCTCGATTTGAGGTATTTTCCCTTGATTATTTTTTCTCGAACTTCCGACCTTTAAGCCTGCTAAGTCAGTGATGCCTTCACCTCGTCATCATCATCATCATCATCATCATCATAATCATCATACATCTTTGTATGATTCGGTAGTCGGCATATTGAATGCTATGTAACCAAGCCTCGTCCCAGGGCCCTATCAACCATAAGGGAAGGACCATTATTTTTCTGGAGAGGGGGGGTATGAAAAATTTTCCTCTGCAATTTTTTTTATGCACCTCTGCAAACACTTTTTTCGAACAACACCTTCCTGCAAAAAATTTCTTTCCGATCTTTTTTAACCACTTTCGGACGCACATAAAGGAGGTTCCCTTTTTGCTGCTCTCAATCACTATTTAATTTAATATTTTATCGGATCGAAATCCACCAATCACTGCCGCGAACGTTACCTTTTCACACCTCTGAACTAATCTTTTTCATTTTCTGAGACGTACAGTATAATGCTTGGCGGCAGTGAAAAGTGAAACCGTTGCTTGAATTTTAAATGTCCAGTCCTTGTGTTATTATATGAAGTTTAATTCAATGAAGTGTAAAATATTGTTCATATTTAATTGCTGCAATAAGTTACTGTTTTTAAGAAAAAGATCAGCTATTTACTGATTTATTATTTGATTTTATTGCCAACATGACCACTTTGAAATGCCCGGCTGCTTGGGTTTATTTTGTGCATAGTCAATTTGAAGATCCAATGTGTTACTTCTGTTTATTCAATTATTATTTCATGCAATATTTGGTGTTCCAATTTGGTCAAATAAAATGTTGATTTTAATGCAGCCCTGTATCCTGTCTACAAACAACTACATACTTTTAGTCGAAATTTCAGTTTTTAATTTTTTTTTCATTAATAGGTTACAAGTCTCTCCGATCTCCATGCAAACTATTTTTTTATACATATCATGTTTGCAAACAATTTTATTTTTTCTTTTAGTAGGCCCTGCAAACATTTTTTTTTTCAATATTTTCCACCACCCCGCTCCAGAAAAATAATATTCCGTTCGAAACCTAACCAGACCACCTACAAGTATATAAGTATATAAAACTATAAAAAAGCAACAACGACAACAATTTTATTCGCAGACACAAACAGCTAAACTTATTTTAAATAATGTAAAATAATACAAGATATAAACGAGAGAAAAAATAAACGAGATATTGAATAAACAAGATAAAAAATGTGCATGTGTAAGGAAGAAAGGAAGTAGAGAATTATGGCCTCCTCAGGAGGGGGTGGGTATAATTTTTACCTGAAAATATTTTGGCGGGTTCAGTTTTGAAATACTACACTTGGACGCAGTAAACGAAACACAGCGTAAAGCAAGCGCTTGCCCCTGGCATGTTTGGGGTCTGATATGGCCACAAGTTTCCCACGGATTCTTATGAAACCTCGAATTTTTACTAATTTTGGAATGATGAATCGATCTATGGAGGTTGGTTTTTGTTTATATGAGCAATTGTTATATTGCGTGACTTCGTGGAAGTGGTCCCAACGTATTTGAATTGCCATTAACCACAACAACACGGTACACTTCGAAGGTAAACAAAGTGTATATCCTGTCTCATGGACTGGAATTCTATGCGTAACTCCCGGCATAGTCAATCGAACGTTCGGAAATCGAACTCAATCGAACTATATATCGAACTCGATCCGTGGATTGAGTTCGATTGAGTTCCGCAATCGAACTGAATCGAACACCGAACTTTGTGTGAGTTCGATTTCCGAACCAACTCAATCGAACAAATCGAACTCATTTCATTAGATTGTGTTCGATTGAGTTCGGTTGCCGAACTCAATCGAACAGAATCCAATGGATGTGAATAATATATGAAATAAATCATACATGAACTGCGGAAATGAAATCAGATGAAGAATGATCCTCGCAGTTGTGAACGCAATTTATGAAATTGCGAAAAGAAGCCTGAAAAAAATTCAGGACTTCAACGGGGTTTGAACCCGTGACCTCGCGATACCGGTGCGATGCTCTAACCAACTGGGCTATGAAGCCACTGACGTTGGGAGCAGGTCAGTTATGGGTTCATATGGGTTCATATTGCGTTCACAACTGCGAGGATCATTCTTCATCAGAACCCAATGGATTGCATTTGATTGTGTTCGGTGAACGTATACCTGCCAACTTTTTCTGAGTCAAATGCGTGAGATTTTCGTCTCCTCATGACCGGAATTTCCGAAAATGTTTCGGCGACTTCTGAAGTTTTCTAGAAGACTTCCGAACACTACCGAACATGTCCGAAGATGTTACGATGGCTTCCGACCACTTCCGAAGCTATTTGCTATTTTTCCAGTCTCTCAAATGCAAACTAAAACGCGACATTTAAGCGTCTTCTGATACAGTTAGGACTCAAACTCGTCATTAAGCGCCGTTTATTGGAACATTTACGGGGAATATTGAATTGAATTTTTATTTGTTAATGTGTCAAGTCATCCGGATTTCTAAGTCAGGCGTGAGAAATTGTCCTCGATGCGAGACATCGACGTCTTTGGTCCGCAGGCGCGAGACTGGCGTGAGAGTTGGCAGGTATATGGACGGATTCTCAAATGTCGTATGTTGATGTGGTCTGTCTGCCCACTTGGCTGCTGTACGTAAGCTCTAGTAGAGTAAGTAAATATACGCCCATAAAAGTTTTCTCGTCCTTTTTTTAATGACTATTCAATAACAAAACTTTACTGTCCACGGCAGTAAAAGGAGTAGAATAAAACAAAGCTAGCATTATTCTCATGTACTATCGTATTCCACGGGTATTCCAGGACTACTGGACCTTTTTCATTGAAGTATTACTTTCAAAAAACGTACAGACTAATCGCGACAGAGGCAACGGCATACAAAAGCTGAATGATTATGAAAAATATCTGACTAACAATATACATGATGTTTTCAAAGTCATCGAGGACAATTAACAGTGACTTGGAGAGCAGAAATGCCAGCCAAGAAATCGGAGCATATAAAGGCCACAGGGGCGCAACCAGTTCGCGTTGAATGTGCCCTAATTGTCCACGCTCATTTACAATTCGAAAAGCACGGCCTTTTGAAATCTGCGCCCTCCTTCACGTTAAAGGGCACTCTTGATAGCCTTTAACTACACATTTGAAGCTAACAACCCACAGCGCATCTGAAGCCATTTAAGCGGGATTTTTTGCGGTTTTGTAAAACGTGTGTCATGATGTGTTACACTAAAGTACCTCGACACCAGTTTTACAAAAATCAAGAGTTCGGAAATCGAACGTTCGAATGAGTTCGATTGCTCAAATTTTTGTGTGAGATTTAGTTCGAATCGAACTCAATCCACGCAAATTCAGTTCGATTCGGTTCGATTGACTATGCCGGGGTAACTGAATGATGCAATATTGTCAACCGAGCATCTCAAAATGCACCAGTCGTAAAGACATAATTTGAAGAAGTTTGTTAACCCTTGTCTTCAGAAACGACTGTCGCTCATTTAAAATTGCGGCACAAACGTGTCTGCAGTCACGCCTATGTAAAGGAACAAAAAACAATGGTCCACTTACTTGTTTCTCTCTCTGGCTCTTTTTGACCTAAGAAATACGAAAACAAAGGTAAAAAATGTGTTTGGTAACCCAAAGTTTAATTATTAAAACACAGAGAGTACAAACAGTACAACGATAACAAGAAAAAAACAGCCCTCTACTTACTTTCGTGTTTCTCCTTCTGCTGATTTTCCCTACATCAAGGTATCACGGAAAGCCATAAAAATCTCGAGCAAAAATTTATCTTTCAAATCGGCACTCTTAATCTCCACGGTATCAACGAACGCTTTTCATTCAATTAATTTGTTCCTGTTTTTCACCAAAAATATATATATTTTTTACCATGATACCACCTAAGTATAGCGTAGCTCCATATTCCTCAATTCCTCAATCCGCTCTGACCAAGGACTAACGCTCGAAACGTCAGCTTTTTGAATCCCTGTACGGTGTTCAATTTATAAACCAAATTTTGTTAAATAAAAAATAAAAATAAGCCATCATTATGTTTGACTACCACCAAATTCTTATTACTTACTAAAACACAATCTTTAACGGGCTACCCGATTTTATTTATTTATTTAATTTTTTTTGTAACATAATTACAAAAATGACTGCTTAATGGCCCATTCTCACCCTTGATGCATCACGCGTACGCACCGTGAAAGTTGGTTCTTGAATAATTGTTGAGGCCTTCGAAGCGGGCTTTGTTCTATCGCCCTTGTTTTATTGCACATGGAAAAAATATTTCAACTTCGATGGCCGTATATATGTTCTCTGTTTATTCTTCTTCGTTTTCCTTTTACTATTGGGAACAATTTGTACTGCATGATGTATTTGTAAATTGTGGCCCGTTTAAAGACAGAAGAGTCAGTGTAGCAACACGGTAGTGGTCACACACACAGGGGGATCCGAGGAGGACCTACAGAGATTCGTTGTTCATATTTGGTGCTGTTACTTCGGAGCTTAATAAAATTCGCTGAGCTTGTTTGAGCCGACTTACTGCGATTTGGAAACTGATTTGAAGGTGAGAAAATTATACGTGTCTGGATAACTCTTTTCCGCATCTTTGATGTTTTTATTGTTTTTATCTCAAGGTCAGTTTGTGTAATGGGTTCTGCGGCTTTGGTGTGCTCTTCAGTTTTTTTTTTATGTGACTTTTTTGCTACGTCTCTTTATCGACTTCGATTCTTATGCCCTATCGGGCATTTTAGCTTAACATCCAGTTTGCAGCTTTCCTAAACTATGTGATAAGCTTAATTTCTCTTTCTCGCCGATATCTCATGTCAATGACTGATCGATGAGGCGGACTGCACCGCATGTGTTGCTTTGGTTTTCCTCCTATGTTTTAAATGTGGAACTCAACGTTTTCTTCTTTTTGTGAAGCTTCATGGTCGAGTGTATTTTGAACACAGCATATAAAGCGAAAGGACAGGATAATTGACTGAGAACGTATGAGCATATTTCTTACTGAAAATTAGAAACCATCATCACAATGAATAATTGTTTCAAGCGACTACGCACAAAGCTTGTACAGATCGGTGTAAAATGTTTTCAAAGTTCAAATTAGAGAAATTTAAAAAGTTATCTCCAAACGGGGTTCCAGGCCATACGAAGAAGAATATTCTTTTGTTATCTTGTCTGTACTGCTTTTGGAACAAAATGAGCGGGTCAGAGAACGCAATCGTAGCAACAATAAAATCACTGAAACAAAGAAAGGTGCGATATAGCCGGTCAACTTTGATTCCCAATAATTTGCTGACTGGTTTTGTTCTTAAGAAAACATTACGATATTAAACTTTCAGACAACCATTAAAAATGTCTTGAAAAGCCCTGTCGAAAAAAAAAATGTCACACCCCAATATGTTCAATCGGGTAAATCCAAGCGAGTTTCATTCTGTTTTTCCCAAGTAGTAATTTTCATGCACTTAGAAAAGATTAAATGATCAGATATAAAAACCGGAGTTTAGGATTTGAGAAATGAAATCGAGCACCACCCATCCGCGCACGACTTCTTCATACTCTTTAATTCCCGTCGTGAAGAGGTTGCTTCTGACAGGGGCGCCCAACGAGCCAAATAAACCAAAGGCTGTAGTAAGGCATTTTTAAGTACTTTATGGTGTTTGAAGTCTCTTCAAAGTGATGTTTTCATAAGCTAGAAAAGTTCATCTGTTCGGATTCTCTAGCTCAAATTTTAATTCCCCGAAAATGTTAGGGAACAAAATCTTTTTTTGAGAAAATGCAAGCTGAAATGATCTTTCTAGGGAACAATTTTCTTTCCGAAAATGCTAGGTGACGTTTTTGACTGCCAAAAGCAGCAATTACGACCTTTCCGAAAACCTCAGTGTTATGTTTTCCCAATTGGAAATCTTTTAGGCCACGTCTTAGTTACGAAAATGCGAGTGTACTCTTTAATTGACGCCGAAAGCCCAAAGCGAACTGGATGTTACTAATACCAGGAACCAGGAACGGAGAACGAGGAACGGGGAACGGGGAACCGGGAACGGGAGTCTGGGAACCAGTGTACAGCGGTAATCCGCAAAAGTAATTCAAAATGGCGGACGAAGGAAACGAAAATGGTCTTTTCGCTAAAGCCATCCGAACCTCGTACGTGGCGTAGTCGAAGTAGACCTGGGATTCAAAGTATTGGCACAGTCAAATGCCATCGTAAAGATTTTGGCCATATGTAAGAAATCTTTGGCTGATTTCAACAATACACGGTTAACCCAAAAACTTTTGGGTTGAAATTTTTCTTATTTATGGGAAACGCAGGAGTGTTGTTGCAGTGTTGTTGCCCAGCTCAAGTGTATCATCATTGTATCATCAACTTTTTGGTCATATTTAAGTGCTACACACATACTTTCGCCATCTTTTACTACGTAAATTTTAATTCTGGTACTTTTTCGTTGTCCACAATGCTGGTAAAATTAACATATTTTAAGTTACAAAATTACTGTATTTTGCAACTTTGAAAAACCCAAGAAACAGTCAGAATGTCTTGACTTGATTGGGTTGACGGTGTATTCTTAATACCAAAGGGCCTGTTTTCCAACATCATTCACTGAAACACCTGTAATAGCCTTCACAGCAAGTGCACTTTTATCAGGTTACAGCCCAGCAATACCATACCAAACTGCCTACGCCTTAGGAGCTATGAAAGCCCTGTAATGCTACAAAAGGTGTCAGGTCAATACCCTGTCCCAATTACCAAGCAAAACATCTGCCAAAACTTTTCTACGGTCTTAATAATTATACCAATACTAAGGAAAACACAAAGTGCTCATGACATACATACATATACCAGTTTAATCAAGGCATTTAGAATAAAGTTGACTGCACACAAAATGACAGATTTTTGTAAAAAGCAAAATCTGTTTTCATCTTAACCATTCCTTTTTTAGGCAAGACACTTGAGTAGTTTCTATTTGAGTTTAGTGAGTAAGACAAACACAAAGGTAATCACCCATTTCAAAAACATCATCTTATCTGAATTCACAACAGCAATGCCAAAATGGAATCTGCATGCAAGAAAATCTTGGAGTAATTATTGGGTTCAACTGTGAGTGTTGGGAGTTTTGTTAGCCAATTACATTGTCAGTAAAGAAAGCAAAACTTAAGCAGACATAATAACTATTATTACTCTCAACAATAAGAAACAGTCAGGCAAAGTTGATGGAGAAGACAAATTAAAACCTGTCAAAATCACTTAAATTATCACTTCTGAGACAAAAGGATGACAGTACACCGCAGGTAAGGCAATTTAACTTTTATTTAGCATTGGTCAATGCATATATGTAGCATCTACACACTCATATAATACCAGGCTTGCTTCTAAATCAACCTATTACATCAATGCCATCAAAACAAACTATGGTAAATGCAACTTTCGCTTTGCAGCTGTAAAAGTCTGGAATCACCTTGATGAAAGCATTAAACACCTCCCCCTTAAAACGTTTAAAAGCAAAGTCAAGTTTGACATCTTACAGTCTTACTGTTCATAAGTTTTCAAGTGGTATATATTTATTCACTTATTGATTTATTCTCTTGTTTATGTTTTTATTTATCTATTTATTTTTTTGTCGTCTTCTTTTGACTTATTAACTGCTCTGCTCTAGCTTTAGTGCCAACCAATCTCCTATACTTAAACATTACTTAATTTTACTCGGCTCGATTAGCTTTCCAGTTATTCTGAGTAAATGTTACCTTTCCTGTATTATTAGATGATGTCGTAAATTAAGTTCAATTATTATTTGGCAATAAAGCTGGTGTTCTTCTTGGTAATAAAGCTGGTGTTGTTGTTGTTGTTGTTAAGAAAAATATGGTAAATTCCATACATTTACTATAAAAAACAAAGGGTTACATGAACAGATTGTCTAGGTGCACTACGGTTGAAATACAGTAGAGTTTTTGTGTCATTTAAAAAGGACTTTGTAAAAGAAAAGGAAAATATTTTCACTAAAAGAGATTTTTTTAAACTTGGGTTAGCAAACCCTGAGGGTCTTCCAAACTAGACAAATGACAAAAAAATAAAATATTATTTTCAAGTTTTGTCAATGCTTGGTTTTGCTGTTGTTTAAAAGTTTATCGACACAAGGTTAACTGTAACTCGTATTACCTGTTGTTTGGATTATTTAATACATTTGTATTTGTACAAACACGGTTTATTTATTCACTCGTTGTTCAGTGGTAATTGTATGTATCTTTGCACGCAGTAACTTGAATAAATATAGCGTTTGTTAATTTTTCTACCTTACTTGTGTTATCTCGATCTGTTACCTCCTGGCTGCTTTTCTGCTGATAATGATGTTGGGCTACCGTGCACAAAATCCGGCGTAAAATGACGATTTTCAGGAAGGGAAAAAGTGAATCCCCAAAACAAATGGTGGCAACCGTTGCAACCGTTGCAGAACCGTTGACTTTAAATTCTCACCCAGGAATACGAGCTTCATATTTTCTCTGTTTACCTGTTTTCGTCTTGTTTTTGTCCGCCATTTTGAATTTTTTTTGCGGATTACCGCTGTACACTGGTTCCCAGACTCCCGTTCCGGTTCCTCGTTCCCCGTTTCCGCTTCCCGGTATTAGTAACATCCAAAGCGAACTACTCTCCACCGAACAGACGTCTACCGAAACGTGTTGTTGGGTGCCCCTCTTCTGATGACTCATTCACGTCTATCATTACGGAGGAACAAAAACTCATCAGTCGAGAGCACGTATTTGAATTAGTTGTTTCATGTTTCTTGATGTCCTCATCGTGATTAACTATTCAAAAATCGCCATGCCTACAATGGCGAAGAAATCATCATGAGTCAACGCAGCGACTCACCCACCCCCCGCCGTTTGGTGTCCCACTTAACATTTTCCCCACTAGACCACCATAAGGTGAGAAAATGTCAACGACGACAATTTTGCCGATCGTCTCCGTTTTAAGTCGAACGCCAATTCCGAGCACACAATTCAATAGAACAGTCCCTAAAAAAGAGCCCTATTGTCTCTATTGTTTGATATGTCTAGTTCATATTTTGCCGTCACCATCATCGGCACATTATCGGCGAGTTTCATCAACAACTGATCGTTCAATACTTTGCTGTTTTGATTTTAAACCTGTCAACGGACTGATCACGGTTTCAATGCAAAATAACTGCACAAACGACAACTGGGCGTGATGAGCCAGATAAAACCCCGATAAAAATAATTGACCAATCAGAAGCATCATTTAACAATAACGCGATTTCAAAACAAAAACAATCGACCGCGTTGGATCATGCAATTGTTTAACTGCACCTAGCTCCAAAATAGTTTTTTTCGCTAAAATAAATTTTTGCACTTGTCACAATAACATTTCGCCTTTATTTCCAGTTTTAAACATTTTTATGGGCTTCAACACGTTCAAAAAACAAAGTCTCATGTGGTATACGACTGAGGCAGAAGGGGCTTGGGTTTAGTCTCGTTGATGTTTACAAAAACTTAATGCGATGTAAATGAGTTTTTGACGCCAAATAGAGAATAGACGCAAGCCCCTTCTGACTCAGTCGTGGGACAGTCAAGATTTGGTATAAAAAGAAAAGAAAAGGTGCAATGCGTTTCAAACAGGTGCAAAGATTTATTTTTATCAAAAAAAAATTTTTTTTTTGGTGTTGTGTGCACATTAAGTATCCCAGCATTGACTCCCGAGTGGAGGGAAACAAATTGTTTCAGGGTGGAAGATAAACCAAGAAATTAGGATAGGTGCCAAAGTAATGCTGTCCGGAAAAGCCCATTTTTTTGATACAAAGTAGTTTACATTTCTTTTTAAAAGCACACTGTGGGGTTAATTTAGGTATTAAACTATTGTTATATTAGACAGAGAACTAGAGAAGAAACCTTTTGGAGTTCTATATTTGTTGGATGAGTCCCCTTTTCTTTCCCTTCCTTGAAATGTGAATGCAGCACGAGTCCTCTAAGTTTGTGTGGTAGGCAGAGCTGTGGTCCCCCCAAAACGACCAGGGCATGTTACATTAAATTAAAGATATCATAATAGGGCCGTTTATACAAGAGCAAATATGCCGCGGCTTACTCTGGCCACGGCTTCCATGATACGCGAAAGGAACTATTTATACGAGTAAAAGCTCCTAGGCCAGGATAGGCCGCAGCTTGAGAAAGCCGTGAACGTAGATTTTGTATCATTTATACGGAGTCTTCGCATCTTATGTAAGCCGTGGCCTGAATAAGCCTCGGCTTATTTTCTCTCGTACGAACGGCCCTAGTGTTGACGGCAAAGAGAACTTCAAAAAGCAATAGGAAATATGAGCAAAAGAGCAACTCTGCACTGGCATCAACCTTTATTGTATATTTCTTTACCGTCACTGCACGACGACGACGCTAGATTTCCTAATGAGGCGTTTTGTGAAGTATGTAAACAGACGGCGGAGAATTTCTTTTCTTTTTCTTTTTTCTTTCTTTTTTTTTTTGCTCGTTTTGTTTTGTTGTTGTTTGTTTGCTTGTTTGTTTGTTTGTTTGTTTTCTGAACTTAGATGGCATCCTTAACTCATTTTCTACCGGCGATTTGGTCTCATTTTTTGCAATTTCCGAAGGGTAGGAGGTCAAATTTACCTGTCTACTCAATATAAGGGGTTACCACGGAGATTTCGCTGGTCCACAACACCGAAGGCTCTATCTTTGTTGCCACGCTCGTCACGCTAGCTGTCTTTTATTTCTAAACGATCACTACAGCTACATTTTGTTGCGTATTTGGTTTATAAGCGTGTTTTTCAAACCATTTTCCACCTCAGAAGCCCCCTACCTGACATCATAAAGCTGGGTTGATGAATAGAGGCAATCCTTTGAAAGAAAACAGAAGTGAGAAGCAATTTCCCACGAAGTAGGCCACCGAAAGTATGCGAGCGAGTGATGGCCATTCACGGAGTGAAGTTATGTCTTTAGCCGTTTCGTGAGTGGATTCCGGGACCTGGCATGAAATTTTGGCGCGTTTTGACTTGTAAATGATGCAATCAGTGCAACATTTTGTCATCAGTACCAAGTGGCTCAACACTCGTTACACCAGAAATACCCAGAATTCCACTAGTCACAGACGCGTAAATTACAGACAGTGAGAGCAACTGAAATCAAATAGCGTTATCCACGACACACTCAAGAAGAGAGCAGGAAAATGTGGAAAATATTACAAGAATTGGAGTCAAAGTTTGCTGCAAATGTAGACATTTAGCTTCAAGTGGAATTTTTGTATTAAAAACTTGAAAACAAAGATGCGTATTTTTTTTGTGCGGTTTAAGGGCGTTTTGGGGTTTTGCAACATAATAAATGCTCATATTCAATGAAAATTGGGACTTTTGGTCAGTTTACTGGGTGCCAAAGTCTAAAGAAATGATCACCTGGTAACGAAAATGGTTTATTTTAACCATAGTCCGAGATTTGGGAAAGTCGTAGTTTTTCAAAGCATGCGACGTAAATATTTGCTGTCCCGTGAAAATGAGTTAAGACGGTGAATTAACCAACAATTGTGAAACTGAAGGAGTTGGAGTAACGACGATGAGGTTTAAAACAGTGCAAATTCACTTTTTATGTGAGGCTTCTGCCCGTCACCGTCGGGAAATCCTGAACTCCCTGTTACGGATTTATTTACATCGCTCTATACAGTGGAGTGCAAGTGTATCTTACCTTGCCCAGAAAGGTTATTTTTACGATAAAAAATGTCTAGCTGAGGAAAAGGACTTGCCCTTCTTGTCCACTTCTAAACGATGATTGCGCATCAGGGGAACATTTCCAGAATTCTATAATGTATAGCCTTCTATATCTATTCCTAGCCCGATTAATAATTAGTCAGATCATCGTTCTTAAGCTTTTTAGAGTGTTTAGGGTGGAAGTTCGCTTAGTTGTTCAAGCTAGTTCACATGCATTTCACCTAAATAAATTTAAACAAATAATTCAAACAAAAACTAACAAGATTAAAATCCCCAGTTGGCTGGAGACACAAAGTAATAGCCGGTACTAGGGAGAAACAAATTCAGCTAGTGTTCGGAGCAGGACTCGAAACTGGGACCCCCCGGATTGCGACGCCTACAAACTGACCACTCGGCCACACTACCTTCCCAACGATTTCTTAAGTTATAAATAGTTATGGCATACAGCTATGGTTTCCGTCTTAAGTTGTAGGATAGTCCAAGTGCGTCAAACGTCGACCAGGAAGATTATTCTTCCACCTAAATAATGCTTCGCTGTAGAAAAGCACGTACTCCTTATTGCCACTTTTAAATTTTGGCTGCTCGCTATGGGAACCTTCCCAACATTTTAAGGTATAACGTTGTTTCCCACGCAACGGCCGGGTGATTTGACAGACGTTTTGTCGTGGGTTCCTTAAGATGAACTCTATTGCTTTGTCATAGGCCTTTGCACGCTTCATCCAAGGATTTGTATGGAAGAGCTTGCCATCTGTTGGACAAATACCATCTGTAACATCGGAGTGCTGCAACCAAGACATAAACTTTTCAACAACTTAAATCCAAAATTGAACGTTTACACAAGGAAGTGGCCGATAAAATCTGAACCAAAAAAAAGTATATTTGAACACCTAACTTTACATCACTCAATTCAAAATTTATCCTTTAAGTTTTCAATTCATTCACTCAAAAGAGATCACGTTTTAAAATATACAATTCTTGCATTCCGTGGCTAAAATAGCTTAAGATGTTGCTCTGTTATTGGCCTTTGTCATTACTTATTACGAATTTGGGATAAGCCGCGGAGTCGCTTATTCGAAGGAAGTTGCCTCTTATACTCGAAAATTTTGCGGTCTTTTGCTATAAAAGAATGATCCATCAAATTTCAGGCCATCGCAACCTGTTGATCAGTATAATATCTTCATAACGAGCTAACTGAAAACTCAGTCATGTAAGGCTTTTACAAAAACACAAGTTGGTGTACATTGACTGCAATTTATAATCTTACCTCCTTTTGGAGATGCGTATCTTTAATGCTCTGCAACTCATCGCTTCTTTCTTTCATTTCCCTTTGTGTTTCCCATTTCATTTTCCTTTCGGACTCGTCTCTTTCCCATGTTTCTTTCAGGGCTTGAGCAGCATCTTCAAAAACGCCCCCAAGATCTTCAACTAACTCCCACACTGGTATGTTAACCTCCAGGTTACCACGATCAATTAAGGCCCAATTTGAATTATAGGAGAGCAGCCTGTGGAAAGTTGCAGGGTTCGCTGGCGGTCCCATGGAAGCTTTAGAAAAGGAAAAACTCAGCGTATCGCTACCTTCTCTGTGTTCTATCTTCCTACTCCTACTTCCAGTTGCATTCCTTCCAACTCCAAATTTCTCACTGAGGAAACAGATGGACATTTGTCCTTCAAGATGATTTTTGGCTTCCTTTTGCAACGTTACTTCAGTCGTTTTGCTTTGGCTTTCGACATCTGCAATGATGCAGAAGATTCCACCGAGGGTTTGGGTTCCCGCAGGAAAATGGCTTCCGTATCGTTTTAAGATATTGCAAGCGTGTTTTTCCTGCTCATCAGCGCTGTCATTTGCATACTTAGCAGCGCTTAGTGCTTCTTTTATACATGCTGAAGAACGTTTTAATTCATTTCTTTCAAAGTGAAAGGTTTTTTGGTTGGCTCGTAAGAAATATAGGGCGGATGCAGAAACATCACACGTTTTGACAGAATTCACTCCTTGGGTTTGTTTTTGAAATCCTGAATTCGCCTTCATAGATAAGATTCCATGCGAGCAAGACACGCACAAATTCGTCCTGCAACTTAACTTTGTCAACTTTCCGACGTACTCTGAAGCCAATCCCTTCTTGCAGAAACACATGCACCTAATATCCTCTCTATTGCTCTCAGGATTGGCGAAATTCATAGTTGTTGGCTCCTGAAGGAGCCGAGAATCTGCTGGTTGCGGTGTCTCATACTCAGAATGATAAATACCACAAAGGGCTCTTCCACCGCTGGCCTTAGTAATGACTTCAATCTCGCTGTTGTATTCTTCAGCAGAATCCACAGCGTTGATGCAATCTTCGATCATGTGAGCTAAATAGCTAAGTAGCGAGTCTGTCATACGGCCATCTCCCTCGTACCACTTCTCCGGTATCTCGATAATTTTCACTATCTCAGCAATTTTCAGTGATGCTTGGGATTGATCTGTAGAGGCCAAAACCCTGGCTTCACGCAACAGTGATTGCGCTTTTGATAGATTTAATTTATCAGTAGCTTTCCTTTCCTGTCTTTCTCCCACAAGTGTTTCACCTTGCGAACAGTTAGGTAGCTGTTTATTACGTTCTTCGGTATACTAGAGAGTAACTTCATAAACGTCGTTCATTTCTCTCTTTTCAGACCCCCGGCAGCAATCCGTCAGCTCATTTATTCTCAACCGCGAAAGCTTACGAAGGGTAGGCGCTTTCTTACAAAGACACCTTACCCAGTTCTTTGATATGTCAACTTCTTTGCCAACTAGTTTGCAGAGCACTTCAACCTTTGGCCTAAGCCGACCAGTGACATTTTGCAAGCGTTCGTTTGAAGACAAGCTTGGCTCACAAGGATGTTCGTTCAGCCATTTTGCAAGTTTTGCAACATCTGTTAGGTCATTCAGCACAAGAATCAATGCTTCCTGTTGCAACTGCATTTTCTCCATTATTTGAGTCAGATCCCCAGTTAGTCCAAGGTGAGCAACACCTTTTAGCTCACGAAGAAGATCATCTTTTTCTTTCGATTCTTTCATAGACAATATCTCGTCGTTTAACTGTCGAATCTTTTCTTGGCATTGCGCAGAATTGTTGTTTTGAACTTCAGCAATTTCTTGCTTTATCTTGCCTATTTTCACACTCCATTTCTGAAACAAAAGTGCGTCATAGCAGTGAAATTATAGGTCTCTTTTCCTGAAACCCCCTTGTTCAAAATATTAGTCAAATTTATAGCAGAAAAACAGTAAATATTTTTTTTAGTTTTCCAATGGGAAAAAGTATACAAAAGATGTTTCTTTCTCTCTTTTTTGTTAAGTTGTTAATTCCAAATAAAGGAAAGCGTGTTTTTCTTTTCTTTGTTTGTTTGTTTGTTTGTCTGTTTTTTTGCGAAAATAGGTTATTGCCTAAACTAAAATTCTTACATCCAGTCTTCCTTTTTAAAAAATAAATATTGACTTTTGATAAAGATTCAATAGAATTTAACTCCAGCCCACGTGTTGTTCAGCGTGCAAAAGAGGTAGGAGACGTTTACATGCAGGCTTCGTGACATGTGCTTAAGCTAGTGATTAACTTACCAGTTCATCAGCCAGAGCATTGTTTTCTTTGCAATCTCTCAAAGCCATTATCCGATAATAAAGTTTTCTCACCAGCTCTTCACATTCGGTGGAAACGTCGTTTGTTAGTTTTTTAATTTCGCATCTTATTTTACGTATCTTTATCTTCCAGTGCTGCAACGAAAGATACATGGAGGTAATCAAGCATTAGGTGATAGTATTTAATGAATAGAGAACTTTTTCTGTTTTTGCATAGCCTGATATAAACATGAGAGCGGTCGGGAAAATTCGAGACTGTTTACAAACCCTCGTCCTCCTCTCGGGCTTGCATAACTTTCGAGAATTCTTGCTTACACAACCGTGACGTGACAGCTGTGATTGCACACTCTAATGTACACACACCTTTTAGCCAATCAGAAAGCACGACGTATCTTACTTATTTTATGAATAGATTTAGCCAAGCCTATAAGAGATTTCTTGAAAAAGCAAATTTTAAACCACTTCTTCCAAAGAAATTCACATTAATTCCCATTAATTGACTGATAACTTTGATGTCAGAACAGACTGATCTGACTGTTTTCATGTGGACGTACCTAGTGTGCAAAATAACTTAGTAGTTTTTCTTCCTCCTAAAATGTTTTAAACAATATACCATTTCAGTTTTCCAAAAACTCTGCATCCCCGTACATCGCATGCAAAACCTAAACTTGCATACTTTTTAAAATACCTAAATTGGAACATGAATTCAATTTGTCGACAGGTTTACCGTAAAAGCTCTATTAAGCCCTCTCTCTCTCTCTCTCTCTCTCTCTCTCTCTCTCTCTCTCTCTCTCTCTCTCTCTCTCTCTCTCTCTCTCTCTCTCTCTCTCTCTCTATTTTAACCCCTCTGAACTGGTGGGTGGCACGCCTCATATAGTTCAATGTAACATAAATGAAATTTCTCTTTCTGTCTATCTAGTTTAACCCCTCTGAACTGGCGGGTGGCACGCCTCATATAGTTCCATGTAACATAAATGAAATTTCTCTTTCTGTCTATCTAGTTTAACCCCTCTGAACTGGCGGATGGCACACCCCATACAGTTCAGAGTGACATACATGTAATATCTCTTTCTGTCTATCTAGTTTAACCCCTCTGAACTGGCGGGTGGCACGCCTCATATAGTTCAATGTAACATAAATGAAATTTCTCTTTCTGTCTATCTAGTTTAACCCCTCTGAACTGGCGGGTGGCACGCCTCATATAGTTCAATGTAACATAAATAGATTTCTCTTTCTGTCTATCTAGTTTAACCCCTCTGAACTGGCGGATGGCACACCCCATACAGTTCAGAGTGACATACATGTAATCTCTCTTTCTGTCTATCTAGTTTAACCCCTCTGAACTGGCGGGTGGCACACCCCATACAGTTCAGTGTAACATACATGACTGTAATCTCCTTCTCTCTCTCTAGTTTAATCCCTCTAAACTGGCGGGTGGCACGCCTAATACAGTTCATTGTAACATACATGACTGTAATCTCTTTCTCTCTCTAGTTTAACCCCTCTGAACTGGCGGTTGGCACACCTCATACAGTTCAGTGTAACATACATTTTATCTCTCTCTCTTTCTTCTCTCTAGTGTAACATACATGTAATCTCTCTTTCTGTCTATCTAGTTTAACCCCTCTGAACTGGCGGGTGGCACACCCCATACAGTTCAGTGTAACATACATGACTGTAATCTCCTTCTCTCTCTCTAGTTTAATCCCTCTAAACTGGCGGGTGGCACGCCACATACAGTTCAGTGTAACATACGTGTAATCTCTCTTTCTCTCTATCTAGTTTAATCCATCTGAACTGGCGGGTGGCACGCCCCATACAGTTCAGTGTAACATACATGTAATCTGTTTCTCTCTCTCTAGTTTAATCCTTCCGAACTGGCGGGTGGCACGCCACATACAGTTTAGTATAACATGCATGTAATCTCTCTTTAATCTCTCTCTCTAGTTTAATTCCTCTGAACTGGCGGGTGGCACGCCTCATACAGTTTAGTATAACATACATGTAATCTCTCTTTCTCTCTATCTAGTTTTATCCCTCTGAACTGGCGGGTGGCACGCCCCATACAGTTCAGTGTAACATACATGTAATCTCTCTTTCTCTTCGTCTAGTTTAAATCCTCTGAACTGGCGGGTGGCACGCCCCATACAGTTCAGTGTAACATACATGTAATCTGTTTCTCTCTCTCTCTAGTTTAATCCTTCCGAACTGGCGGGTGGCACGCCACATACGGTTTAGTATAACATACATGTAATCTCTCTTTAATCTCTCTCTCTAGTTTAATTCCTCTGAACTGGCGGGTGGCACGCCTCATACAGTTTAGTATAACATACATGTAATCTCTCTTTGTCTCTATCTAGTTTTATCCCTCTGAACTGGTGGCTGGCACGCCCCATACAGTTCAGTGTAACATACATGTAATCTCTCTTTCTCTTCGTCTAGTTTAAATCCTCTGAACTGGCGGGTGGCACTCCCCATACAGTTCAGTGTAACGTACATGTAATCTCACTTTCTCTCTCTCTATAGTTGAATTTCTCATTACTAGCGGATGGCCCGCCTTATATGGTCCAGTGTAGCATACATGTAATCTCTCTCTCTCTCTCTCTCTCTCTCTCTCTCTCTCTCTCTCTCTCTCCTCTCTCTCTCTCTCTCTCTCTCTCTCTCTCTCTCTTTCTCTCTCTCTTTCTCTCTCTCTCTCTCTCTCTCTCTCTCTCTCTCTCTCTCTGTCTAGTTTAATGCCTTTGAACTGGCGGGTGGCACGCCTCGTACAGTTCAGTGTAACATAAAACATTAGTAACTCCAATTGTGAATTATACCAGCAGCCGTTGGGAATAAAAATATAATGTTCTGGTGTTAATAAGAAACGATAATGCTAAGGGACGTAAATTATACAAATTCTACGGTAATTGAAAGAGAAAGGATACCTCTTTTATGCCGTTAAATTTTCAGTGGCGATGAACTGGAAAGCTGGGCCCTGAAAAATTCACGACCACCGACGTTTTTAGCGTTTTTCAGGTCGCTTTAGTACCAGCTTTTTTTGCAAAGAAAACGTTAACATTTTGCAATAAAATACATACCTTTTGAAGATATTGTGTACACTTTATTTATCGACAGACATTTTGTGGTTCAGCTTTTGTTCACTTTTTACAGACATTTAGTTGGGATTTTGTGTTCTGGCGTTTTCATCATGGTTTGCTTCCCTCTGTCTTTCACGTAGAAAATATGAACATTTTGCTGAGATTTCATGTGGTACTCCTTGTATATTTTACAAACGTTACACCCACTTTTGATTAACATTGTGTGCTTTTTATTTGTGTGCATTTTATTAACATTTCATGTAGTTATTTTGGTTCGATTCTTACGAAGATTTTATGGACATTTTATGTTCTTTATTTTACAGAGTTTTATCTTAGAGTTTTTTTTACAGAGGATTTTTACAAGCTTTATGAAATCTCTGTAAATTTTGCGTACAATTTACACAGAAAACATGGAGATTTCGGAGACATTTAATGGGGTCTGGACGCGTAAATTTCGGTCGAAAGTACAGACATTTTATAGGGCTCATAAAATCTCTGTAAGTGTGCACGTTTACAGGCATTGCAATTTACAAAGGAAATGTATACATTTTACAGAGATTTGACAAACTTTTTTGAAGTCTGTAAATGGGTCAAGTTTTCCAGTGACTATCAAGAGTGTCTCCATGTTTACCACCATACAGAGATACTAATGCATTCTCGCCTGCCGACACATCGTCATCCATAGAAGAATTCAAGTCGAAGACCTTCGCTTGCTCTCTAACTGAAGTGTGGAGAATTGCTATATTTCTTTAAAGCTTCGGCCTTGCCAATTCTATAGAGGCGAGAAGTGGTGTAACACTCCAAAACCAAGTGAATAAATAACATGTTGTGACAAACATCACCACCAAACTGTCTCTTAACGGTCTTCAGATTCTATACACTTCTTTTGGAATTCTGCTTTGGCTCCGGAGCGAAACAGAGGTCTCAGTCATCCAGACGGGCGTAGAAGCACAACAGGACAAGTAAGCAGACACAGGCGAAAGAATAACATGGCGGAAACACAGAAACAAGAGCGCTACACATGTGTATACCTCGTTCTTTAAAACATGAGCAACCACCTGTCTGGATTTGATAAAACGTACCTGCGCGAAAAAGGCGCTTCTTTCTTTTCTCCAAAGTAGCCATTATAAAGACTAAAAGAGTGATTAGTGCTTTTTTCTCTTCTCCTCCGCCCCTCCTCCTCTCTCACTCTCTCATTCCCTCCTTCTCAGTGCTGTGGAGTGATTGCGGGGCCCGTCCGATGCAAAAAACGCCGGTTCTGGACCCATTTCGGTCAACCGGCTCCACATTTCTGCGGGTACGTTCTTGCAAATTCAGTATATAGTATGACGTGTGCGGTTGTAACTCTAATTTTACCCTGATGAAGGCCACTTTATGTGGTCGAAATATAGGTGTGCAACAAAACATGTAGGTTATCTTCATTTGTGATAGTGTATGTTTCTTCATGAAGATTAACTGTTTGTATCTGATGCTTGTGAAGAGTTATTATTTGTGTGCATCGATGGAAAACAGGGAATCATACTACTTTTTCAAGTTGTTGAATTTGTGTAAAAGGCGTTTGAGTTACGACCAGCACACTCGATTTTTTAACGCCTGTAAAGAAGAGGACGTTGTAGCAAAAGGACTTCGTCTGAAGGAGAAAGCCAATATTGAAGTTGTTACTGAGGATTTTGATGAGGAGTGGAGATTGGTTTTGACGGATGTTTCGAGGAAATTGCAGGATTTGTTAATGCGACAAACGGGACATGTAGAGCGACGATTAACGGAAGATATTTTGGACACTTAACATCAGATTAAGGAGCGTTGCGGAGAATCGACCTTGGATGACATGGTAAGAACAATATCTGCTATTTGTGAGAAATTTAATCAAGTACTTTGAGAAAGGAGAAGGAAGAAATTGGGTGAATTACTGACTGGTAGTGCTTTGGTTAGAATGGGGGAAACGGATGTTGAGGGGGTTGGGAGCTGAGTGGAATCGGTGTAGAGAGTGGGGATCGAATGGTGAGTGGTCCCTAAATCGAGAATTTTGTATCTACAATTAGGCAGGGTGTAGGGATGGGGGATGTTGACGACATTGATAGGGGGATAGAGGTGGAATACTTGACGCCAGAAGAGAATTTAGCTGGTGTGAATCCTCTACCAGTGGACTGTCCACTATTATTAGTGGATTTGAGGGAAATCAGCAGTGATATAAACAGCGTATTGGAAGCAATGCGCTGGGAGGCGGAAGGTAGTCTGCGGAATGAATTACAGAATAATGTGGTTAGGACAGTGGGGGAAACGTCATCAGTTAGTAATATGGGAGTTGAAAGAGAACGTAACGAGTTACCGGCAAGGCGGTTTGGAATGAGTACGGATACAGGGCTAGATACTGGCAATCATACTGTTGTCAATCTTTCCAAGAGACTACTTACGGAAGCGGAAATATCTCTTTTGTCTAAGGGATTGAAATTTTGCCCTATGCCGAAAAAGATTGATGTTTACAATCTTCGAAAGGACATAAGAGATTGTATCAGACGGATTAGGTTACGTGAGTATTTTTATTCTGAAGATGAAGTTGACGGGGATTTTTCAGATAAGCCAGCGTTCAGAAACAAGTCAAAATGGTGTCCTAAGAAGAACAGAGAAATAGCCATAGAGGCGTACGTGGACGCTGTTGAAAAGTCGATTTTAGCGTACGATTTGGATAAAACATATCCGCGTAATATAACAAGGGATGAACAGAGGGCGCTGGAGAATTTGAGGGGTTATGAAGATATAATCATAAAGCGAGCAGATAACTGTTCTGCGGTCGTTGTAATGGATAGGGACGCATATATGGAAGAAGCCATGCGACAGCTAGATGATTCTGAAGTATATATGTTGTGGTTCAAATTTTATTTTGGTTAAATGTTTTCAATGCAGTTTATTTTTTTCAAACTAATTTATGTTTTTCAAACCAGTTTATTTTTTACAATCGTGGGAAGTTTTTCTTCAATACACAAACTTTAATTCCTTTCTTTAAGTGAACTTACATGTGCCTCAAAAAAAGTTTTACAAAAACATTAAATAAAGGGTTGAGGTTAGTGGTCAGGGGGGTTACAGATTGGGTTTAGGGGGGTAGGGTTAGGCACTGATCTTACTAATTAGGCCTAAACCCTGATTTTAAATGGTTAGCTTTTATGGAAGGGTTAGGGAGACTTACAGAGTTGGTGTTGAGAGATAACAACTTTGAATTCAATGGCAAACATTATCTACAATAGCTAGGAACAGTGATAGGAACAAGAATGGCTCCTTCAAATGCAATATCTTTATGGATAATTTGAAAAGACGTCTACTTCGGGATGCAGAAGTCAAGCCCTATATTTGGTGGAGATACATTGATTATATATTTATCACGTGGACGGAGGGTGAAAGGAAGTTGGAGGAATTAATAAAATATTTAAACAATGCCCATAACACGATCAAATCATTCTGTGAATGAAATAGAATTTTTAGATGTTTGGGTGATCAACAAGTCAGGTGTATTGGAGACGGATGCATTTGTTAAACCAAAGGACAGTCATCAATATTTACATTACAGTTCCTGTCATCCTGGTGCCTGTAAGAAGAGCATACCGTATGCTCAAGCGATGCGATTACGTAGGATTTGTTCCAAGCCCTATTTTTTTTGAGAAGCGGGCGGAGAATTTAGTGGAATACTTAATTGAAAGGGTCATAAGAGGAACTTTGTGGAAAAACAAATCGGGAGAGTCAGACGTATGACCAGAGAAGAGGCTTAAGCAACAAACACGCAGTGCAAAAACACCTTTTGCGGTAACTTACCATCCTTGTTTGCCGAACATAAGTAAAATACTCAGAGAGCTACATCCCATTTTGAAGTCATCGGATCGATGTAAAAAAGCCATCAAGGATATCCCTTTGGTGGCATTTAGAAAACCTAAAAGTTTGGGGGACTACCTGGTACGTGCGCAGATAAATAGCCATGGTTCTGCAGAAAATGAGCGAGGAACGTGTAAATGTAAATCAAGTCGATGTGAAGTCTGTAGGTATTTAGTGGAAAAGGACTATTTTCTGTGTACTCATAATGACAGGAAGTACTCTATTAACGATTGTCTTGATTGTAACTCAAGTAATGTGGTTTACTTGATCATATGTAAGAGGTGTTCAGTACAGTATGTGGGGTCCACTATTACAAAGTTTAGAATAAGGTTTAACAACCATAAATCCAGAATAAGACGCCATGGAAGATTGAACGAGACACAACGAGAAAATGACGACCTACTGTATAAACACTTTTGGAGTGATGGACATAGCGGTTTGGATGATATGAACATTCAGTTGATAGACAGGGTCAATGGGGAAGAGGAGCTGAGGCATAAGGAGGGCCAATGAGCCTATAAGCTTAATACTTTGAGTCCGTATGGTCTTAATGACAATGACTTTTTCTTCGGTCAGAACAGGCGTTCCAGACGCAGGTGATTTGTTGATGGTTTATAATGGCATTATGCGCTCGGGGAGGAGATCGTTTGTTGATGCGCGCGCGCGAGGCTGTTTAAGTTTACACTTTTAAAAGTAGTATGACGCGTGTGGTCTTAACTGTAATTTTGCCCTGATGAAGGCCACTTTATTTGGTCGAAATATAGGTGTGCAACAAACATGTGGGTTATCTTCAGTTTTGATAGTGTATATATATATATATATATATATATATATATATATATATATATATATATATATACAGTACAGTAAGGTAGGGAGGGGATATATTAGCAAGTGATTGCCTTAATTACTTAGGATCACCAGCCTATTGCAGTTTGGATGGCGATTCATTAGGGATTTCTGAGAAATACAAACAGACAAGGTTAATTTGGGAAATGAAATCAACACAACTAAGTAATTAAGTGGTATATATATATATATATATATATATAATAGCCAAGAACTGGAAAATACGACTTTGCCAATATTTCGTCTTTATTAAAAGGCTTCATCAGGGCAACTGATGTGAAAGCGGTTAAAACCGTTATAAGATATACGCTAGCTGATGTGAGACGCTAATACGAGACTTAAAGCTGCTCGCGCGCTGTAAAGCGCGCGCGTTACATATAAGTGAAGCAATGAGAGCGATATTAAAATAAATCCCTTCGAGGATTCCTACTACAGAAAAAATCATCACTATTAAGACCCAGTGGATAAATACATCGAAGACGGTATGCCCACTGGGCCTCCCTATCCCTAAGATATTCCTCACTTGAACACTTGTCTATTAACTGTATTCTAACATCACTCAAACCATGATGGTCTGCCTGATTGAAATGCCTGTATATAACATCGTCTTTAAGTTTATTCTCCGAGGATAGTCCTCTGTGCGCATTAATCCTAGACTTGTGGTTATTAAATCTAGTCCTAAATTTGTTAATAGTAGATCCCACATACTGCATTTGACACGTTGCACAAGACAATAGGTACACTACGTGGTCTGAATTACAATCCAGCTTAAAATTAATCACAAAATCTCTCCCAGTAACTCTACTTTTGAAACAAATGCCCTCATCCAAGAAATCACAAACCCTGCATCGTCTATCCCCACATCTACCACAACCCTTAACAGTAACTGGTGTCTTAAGTTCGGAATGTACCAGAATGTCCTTAATGTCCAAAAGTAGAGTTACTGGGAGAGATTTTGTGATTAATTTTAAGCTGGATTGTAATTCAGACCACGTAGTGTACCTATTGTCTTGTGCAACGTGTCAAATGCAGTATGTGGGATCTACTATTAACAAATTTAGGACTAGATTTAATAACCACAAGTCTAGGATTAATGCGCACAGAGGACTATCCTCGGAGAATAAACTTAAAGACGATGTTATATACAGGCATTTCAATCAGGCAGACCATCATGGTTTGAGTGATGTTAGAATACAGTTAATAGACAAGTGTTCAAGTGAGGAATATCTTAGGGATAGGGAGGCCCAGTGGGCATACCGTCTTCGATGTATTTATCCACTGGGTCTTAATAGTGATGATTTTTTCTGTAGTAGGAATCCTCGAAGGGATTTATTTTAATATCGCTCTCATTGCTTCACTTATATGTAACGCGCGCGCTTTACAGCGCGCGAGCAGCTTTAAGTCTCGTATTAGCGTCTCACATCAGCTAGCGTATATCTTATAACGGTTTTAACCGCTTTCACATCAGTTGCCCTGATGAAGTCTTTTAATAAAGACGAAATATTGGCAAAGTCGTATTTTCCAGTTCTTGGCTATTATTTTAATTCGTCTGGAGACACAACCACGACAGTGGATGTTTTTGACATTATTATATATATATATATATATATATATCTTGTTCTTTAAGCCACGAGAAGACACCAGCTAGCGCGCGCTATCATGTGTATACCTCAATCTTCAAAGCACAAGCAGGCAAAAGAGCAACCAGCAAAAGCAAGCGCCTTACACTTGTGTATACCTCGTTCTTTAAGCCACGAGCAGACACAAGCGCGCGATACTCATGTGTACACCTTGCTCATTAAACCACAAGCAGACACAGGCGAAAGAATAACTTGGCGGAAAAATGGAAACGAGCGCGCTACGCAAGTGTATACCTCGTTCTTTAAGCCACGGGCAGAAACAAGGGCGCGTTTCTCGTGTATACCTCGTATTTTGAACCACGAGCAGACACAAACGTAACCAGTCGGAGAAATAACATTTGCCTTACACATGGGGATCTCCCGATTTTTCTTTTCTTTTGATTACGCTGATCTGACGCAAAGAGCTTTGGCATTTGTTTTTTGGTCCTGAAATTGATGCTGCAAGACTGATGGTACACGGCATCGGCCGCTGGTAAATAATGAACATGTAATATTTTCGCTCGCACAATTTCAGCGCAAGTATCACACCTTTCGGCGCATGCCTCTAGTACAGTGTTTCCAGGGTTGTCACCCTGTATACGGCATCCCCTTGTCTTTTTTTTTTGTTGTTGCTCAAAATCAACTTTCGTACCACATTTTTAAAACAAATGGACTGTTCAGCCTTGCGATTCAAACAACGTGATGTACTTGGTGTCTCTGAACTTTCGCTTCTCTGTTTTTTTTTTATTAGCTCGGGCGATGTTACTTGGAAAGCAATATGCTCGTCGACATTCCTGATGTACCTTTTGACCTAAAGTAGTTTTAATGGTGTCATTACGCTCTGCACTTGCACGGCTTATGCCCTCACTTCCCTTCTCAGGAAGAGTTACGACGTCGCCATTAAACCAGTTATGGCAAATTGCCGAAATTGCGGCTGACATACATATTGAAAAATCTTATCGGGAAAAGAAGTTTCATTTAAAATAATCTTCATGAAAAATAAAATGATTACATCATAAAATGCCTCTCAGATATGCTTATTTTGTTTTTCTATGATCACCTCTTCTAGAAAATACTTACTTACTTACTTCTAGAAAAACTTATGTGTTTACTCACCTCGATAGAAGAATGAAGATTTAACGCTTCAAGTCGTTTTATTTACTTAACATAAAACACCACACAGACAGCAAGCGCAAATCCTTCGCTATGAAATTAACATTTGACCAAAGGCGCCAGCTTCTTTCAAGACCAGTGCTCGCGAACTACGGAAGCCCGTGGTTTTTTAGCGTCATCAATTTGACATTTTTGAATTCCAGCATGTACAAGTAACAAACTCCAAAAAGTAAGAAATTTATATATTTGCAATGATGTACAACTTCCACAAACCGAAACATGCCATAAAGTAGTTATTCTGTGGCGGTCGTGGCTCAAGGTTTTTTTTTTTTTTTTCACAATAAAGCCTTTATTTCGCCACCAAATACTTTTTATTCTTAATAGGAAATATTTTTAAATAGGTATTTGAATTTTATTCAAGTGTAGATAAGTAATTTGCGCCCATTGTAGGAAAAGTTTTTGTCAACCTCGTTTCCATGCTGCCGTAAAAATAAGCTTTGTAGTTCTTCCGAAAACCTCGTTTTTCAGCAAGTTCCCGTGATGGGATTTCTTGGGACTTTTGATGAATCTCGTACCCAGATATCCCACGGCCAAGGATCTGGGTACGAGATTAACTTTTGATATGTTAGGTCATATTTATGAATCCAAAACCGTTACAATATCTTCTATTGCAATTAGTTGCAGGTTGACGGGTTTTTCCTCATAAAATGACAGAACTACTCATGAAATGGAATAACTGAAATATTATGAAGCAAATTTATATTAAAATTACATAAATAACAATAATAATACAAATAGCGATGCTGATACTGTTCACAATACTGCTTAAGATAATGAGAACTCCAATAAAGACGATAAAGAAATGATACGTTAATGCAGCCTGGAAAAGATCATACTGAAAGTTAATAACAATGCGGAATTAAAATGCAAATAGTTGTCTTCATCATGTGACGGTATTTATTGCATTTATTGTACCAAGATGTAACCAATTGTCTTAATATGTCTGTTTTCATTGTCTCTGTGGTGTAAAGCTTCGTTTCCACACGTGCTTGAGTTATCAGGGTACCCACCAGTGCCAAACCCAATTCTGGAGTCACAAGTGATGCAGTCGTTTTCGTTGTTACCAAGGATACCGATTCTTGCTTTGCTAGAAAAACGGTCACCACCGAGAACGTTAAACCCCTCCTTATTACAGTTGTATTGGAGAGAAGCGTTTGAACCAAGCAGCCTTTTCCACGTGTCACGACCCAGTGAAGTGTTGCGGTATTTTCCATCAGCGATCAGTGAATACAGGGAGCTGGCTTGCTTGTGCATGACAACAAAGGTTAAGTTGTCTTGTCCATTGACCTTCATCCCCAGACAGATCTTGGTGAAGGATGTGTTCCAGTAGGTTGGTAGCTTTGTTTCTTGGGTGTCGAACCCGGTCTCCCCTCCTGCAAGGTTGAACGTTTCTTTGTTGCTCCACAGACTGGAATTGTAGTGAAATGTTGACTGTAAAGAATATGAAAAATAAAAAATAAGCAATTTTTTGTATATGTATCGCCCTACCAAAATGAATGTTTAATTGTATTATATATGGTAATCAATAAATTAATTTGTTTCCTCAGTTAATATAAACACTCATGTTTCAGAGTATTTTAGGCTGGTTTATTTACCCGTACATTAGTAAAAAAAAAACATCTCTTTTAAGCAGTGGTTTCCTTTGCTTTTTATTTTGTTTTAAATATTTATTTATTCATTTAGTAATTTATTGGTTTAGTTTTGTTTATTCATTCATTATAATAAAATAAATTAATATAGTAATGCATTAATTAATTTAGTTTTTAACGTGTTTGGTGGTTTCAGCAGAGGATCATTTTGGATTGCCAAACGCCCTACCATCTACATCCATTTCTTCCAGTCTCCCTAAGTTTATTTATGCGTGTCCATGTTTGCTCTTCTTTCCGTTTATTATTTGCTCGTTTTGCATGTATTAAAGTCCATGAAAGTATACGCTGGCGGCCGTTAAGCATTAATCTAATGGTATGGGTGACTTGAATGTATACTTTTTCATTTTAACTCCACTATCGACCATTGTCGCAAAGTAACTATAATAATTAGCCCCGGTAATAACAATTGAAGGGCTGAGGGCATAAACTGCCTATGTGTAGTTTTAGGTGTTTTTTTTTGCATACGTTATTTCTCGAAAACGAAAAAGAAATCGGTGAAAAAAAAATACGGAACAATGTTTTTGAATCAAAATGCAGTTCACATGCAAAAATTTGGACAAATCCAAGCGAACTAAAAAAACGGCCGAAAATTACACATAGGCAGTTTATGCCCTCAGCCCTTCATATGTCTGCCTTATTAACATGCATGAAGCAATGCCCAAGGGTATTCTTTATTTCTTTATTTGAAAACTTAGCGCCAAATGCTCGTAACTGAAGGGTAAAGCTGAAACTGGACATGAAATGATTGACAGGTAGAAAGGACTGTTCCATAGTGTGACGTAGACTAAAAGTTTTGGCGGTTAAAACATTGGTACTTACGCAACGTGTCTGCCGAAGCTCCCGACTCGATCCGCGCTAGCTTGTTTGGTTTAATCGAATTATGTCAATTTGCCTGTTCGCTCGGTGATCGAAGGACATCATGAAGTCTTTAGATCCACAAGTCTAACACGGCTGAAAGAAGCCAGTCGTGTTTTCTCTGCTTGTCAAACCATGACGAGAGAGATGAATTTGACTCTCCGGTTTGGGAGTAGAGATTAAGAGCCGGGCAGAAAAAAAACTCTGAAAACATCTCTCGTCTCAAAAGCGGCTCGGTTTTGCTAGTCTTGGTCGATTTCTGAAAGGTTACCGTGCTAGGATTTCCGAAAAGGAGAGGTGTTTTTGGAGTTACGGGCAAAAAAAGTGGCCGATGTTTGCAGAGTGTCTTTCGCACGCGGAGGGCATAACATTCCCACAATTCATTGCGGCCGAAGTGGGCGCTGTCTCGCGGGCCATCGAAGCCGTGAAACAGTTCGTCAAAATTCGGAAACATTACGGAGAATTCATCCGAGAGAGGGAAGTCAGCATGACGAGAAGTCCGTCCGTTTTCGATGACTATCTTGAAAACTATCCGGGGAAAAGTTGCATGGGCGCGCGTGGAAAATATTACTCGTGGTCGGTCGTCGAGTTGTTATGTAAACACAGGGAGAGATGCTGCCGAATTTCAACATATAAATCAGTTTTGCGTCGATCAACTCGGTTATTTTGATTTTATAGAGGCTTGTAAACATCAGCAAAACGTATTTTCAAGCGAGATAAACACCAGCAAAAACGTATTTGCACGCGAGACATTTTAACAAGTCGTTGTGTTACGCATCAGACGATACGGATTAAATTTCACATCTTATGCAAATATTTACGTCTTGAAGCTAACAAAACTAGTTAAGTATTTTGTTCCAGTTTTTTCACTGTCGTCATTTACGTTGATTTGTGATACGAATTTCATTCCACTGGTTCCATTTGACGACGAAAATGAACCCTTCAAAATCGTTTCAATAATGACCAAAGCACGCGAAGCGCCAGTCAAATCTCTGTTTCGAAGCGGAAACCGACGGGAAACAGCTTACTCTTTTAACTCTTAATTTTGCCCTTGAACATCGTTAACTCAAATTTTCGGTGTTGCTCACGAACAGAAGTTGTTGGTAGTAGCCAAAAGCTATCTTCAAATAAAAACAACCTTCTTTAATATTTTAGTCTATTTCTCAGCCGACAGCAAGCTTTTTAAGCACTGAGTTAGAATCAAATCCGATCATGCTTTATGCCGTTCTCAACCAAAACACCCTCTTCAACACTTTACTTACATCGGCCAAAGCCTTCCCGAAAGAATTAAGAATCGACCAAGAAACCTGTGCGCTCTCTTCATTTCGGAGGAACCAAGAAACCAAGAAACCTGTGCGAGACTCAAAATACGCCGCTTACTTTAACGTTAACGTTTGCAATGCCCTAGGCCGAACCCTATCCCTAGCTCTCACCCTAACCCTAGCTCTAACCCTAACCCTAGCTCTAACCCTAACCCTAGCTCTAACCCTAACCCTAACTGTAACCCTAGCCCTAATTTTAACCCTAACTCTAAACTTAACAATAACCCTAAATCTTTTGAGTGCTGTTTTCATGTCGGACAAAATCTACGCGCGCTGGCTTAAGGTTAACCAAGGTTGCTGTGTGCTGTTTTTAAGTCAACCCAGAATGTTGCGCACTGTTTTCCAGCTAAGGAAGCTTCTTGAGCACTATCAGTAAGCAAAACACTGGTAATAAGTGCTGCAGTTAAAAAAGTCGACCATTTCCAAGTCGGATGGGCATCTTGTGGGCTGTTTATGAGTCAAAAAGGCACATCGCGCATAAAGAATACCCTTGGGCATTACTTCATGCATGTTAATAAGGCAGACATATGAAGGGCTGAGGGCATAAACTGCCTATGTGTAGTTTTAGGTGTTTTTTTTTGCATACGTTATTTCTCGAAAACGAAAAAGAAATCGGTGAAAAAAAAATACGGAACAATGTTTTTGAATCAAAATGCAGTTCACATGCAAAAATTTGGACAAATCCAAGCGAACTAAAAAAACGGCCGAAAATTACACATAGGCAGTTTATGCCCTCAGCCCTTCAATTGATAGAGGACAAAAGAAGCGATAAATACCTTATTTCCGTCGATCTTCATAACCGGCGTCCACCCCCCATCTCCACATCCAAAATCTCCCATGTGACACAAAACGGAAGTTGGTTTGGAGTCCAAGATGAGGGTAACCAGGCGACTCATGTTCGACCTGTTAAATATTGCATATTTGGGTGCAAGTAAAATTTTAGAAAAACAAACAAGGGCACGTTACGTTTGAAAAGCGTTCAAATTTATAATATAAGTAGCAACGTTTTGCGGAAAGTTCATTGAAATATAATAAAGTCTTGCTTACTTAAGTATGTTGTACTGATCATCGCATGAATGTGCAGCTGAAAAACGAAATGAAACTGATCATTATGACGTAATAAATAGCTTAGTGAAAACCAAATTTATATGACACTAAAGAAGGAAAACAAGTGCCAGCAAAATATCGGGCCTCATGCAAATTTGTGCAAATCTTGTGACGATATTATGTTGGCTCAGTGAGATGTGAATCAGCTTACTAAAACAAAACACAGCCTGGATTCTCTGCATGGAGCAGAGCTGTAGGAGGAGATGGGCTGAAAATAAAGCCTGAAACAAGCTAGCCTGGATTTTTTTCAGGCTTTCTTTTCACTACTGCTTAAAAGTAGTGTTCATAACTGCGGTGATCATTCACATACTCATTCTGTATGTGATTGGCTATTACCTACCCACGCGGGATTTCCTAGGCTGGCAAGTAATCCAAAAACAACCTGAGACGAATTACCCGTAAACTAAAGCATGAATGGCGGATGTACTCTCTAACGTCCTTTATTTTCTTTTGACTACAATCAAAGAATCAGTAGAATCTTAGGCCCTCACTTCACTGAACCGCTCAGACAAAACTTTGGGATAGGCAGCATGATATTGCTAAGCCTTGTAGAATTCCTTAAGATTAAGTTCTGCCGCGAACTGTTAGAATTAAGGAATGTCTTTTCTTCTCTGCAAACTAAGGTTGCTGAAGCAACCTCTATCGAGGTCAAACCGTTACAGACTCATGCGAATGAACGAAAGCAACGTCGGTGACAAGAAATCTTATCCGACGCGCATTTTCTTTCCTAAACTTTGCATTTCTACAAATGTGAACTCACGCTTAGAAAAGACTAGATCGGCTTGCTATTCGTTATAAACTTGATAAGTGATACATACCAGATTCGCAGTATTCCCCGAAGAAACCTCCTTTACATTTGCATTCAAATGTTCCTGGTCTCCCTGATCGATAGTTGGGTACACAGGTACCTCTGTTTTGGCACGGCGAGGACACACATGGGGACTGACTCTGAAATAAAAATAAATGCACTTCACTTAAAGCGCCGGTTCTGTTCACTTTGCGATGTCGTGCGGCAGCAACTGGTAGATTGGTAGAAATAAATAAATTATGTTTTTCGTTTGACTCAATATCTTGGTTGACAACAAATATTGCCTGAACACTTTGATAATTAGCCTCACCTCCAAGTCGATGTATAAATGATGCGAAGACCCATTTTCCCTGTACTCCTTGGGGTTGCTGTCCGTGTTAAGAGTCAACAATTCGCACCAAAACCTTTCGTCGTCACCTTTGTACGCAGCCACGTTTAAAGAAAGGCAGGAAGGATTACTGAGGCATTTGTGTGTACATTCCAACATGTCGTACACTGTGTATGTTCCAGCTTTGGGCACATTCAGATAATGGAAGTCCTCTTGAATGAAAAAAGCGTGCTGAGTATCTAGATGATTTAAAGATTCAGATTATGAAGTGAAAACAATCACCGAAGACACTATTAATATTTTTATGCTCCCAGCAGAGGACAACCACGTTTGTAAACAACTTGGTTAAGTGTTTTGCGTCTGAAAACAGCTGTATAATTTTTTAAACGGGCAAAATACAGTTGCAAATTCATCTCTTTCAGAAAAATTAAGCTTATAGTCAAGTGGAACTGTAAAAGTACATGACGGCTTCATAGACAGAGGATATTAGAAGAGTAAACATTGTAAGGTATCAAATTGCTTTTCAGCCGCAGTTGCAATTCAGTCGAACTCGACTGGTAATCAGTCACTGACTGAATTCATCATTTTCCGTTTTAATAATCGGGTTGGTTGATTCGCATGAATTGTGAAGCTCTGTTTCTATTTCTACGTCTTGCCTGGTCTGTGTGTTTGTTTTTTCAAAAGCAACACTTTCAAGATGTGTTTTTCTAGCTTCTTTCCCACCTCTGACAAGCTCATCATGGAGAGTGGTTGATCGCTTGCTTGTCAGTTACTTTGATAAAGATGAGCGAAATAAAACAGTAGAAGATTTTCTTTTCTTTTCATTGCAAAACGACCTCCGCATGTTGTAAGCGTCTGGATCTTGTGTCCATTTTCTTCATCAGTTAGACTTCAGCTTGGATGGAGGTCACTCAAAAGAAACAAAAGAGGACTGAGAAACAATGTCAGAAAGCTGCTGCTATGAAAGCGTCCGTTATTTTTGAGCAGAGATCCAACAATTTAAGCCAATCTAGGCCGTAAATCATCAAAGTGGCTTTTATACCGGTAAAACAACCTTGTAGGACATTCTATTTTGAAGGCGAAAATTGACTGACCTTGTGCATCGGTGGCTTCAGCTCTCAAAGCGAGAGGCAACAAAAGATAACGGTAGAAAACATCATCGGGAGATGAGAATAACCGGTTACTTTTGAATCAACTGAGTCTCGTGAGAACGCTATAAACCTCTAGAAAGTGACCGCAGTTGTAAAATAGAAGTTTTAATTTATTGGTGATTGCTTGTTATTGCCTCCCAGAAATTATGGTTATAAAACAAATGGTACGTAGTGTTTAATTTTTTTTTCGTTTTTTGGAAATTTTCGGCCTCCTGTTCGTTAGTAATACTAGCTCGAGTACTGTTCTTTTCGAGTCCACTTTCAAGTTCTTGCTGTACTTCATCTAGAATTACCCTTTCACTTTCTCTGAAAGGATGCATAAAAGCTGAGCGATGCCCCTTTCCATAAACCCCTCTTTTATAAGTTTTTAAGGCATCATTTAAAAATGATGCCTTAAAAACTTCATTTCTCCGTTTGGCTCATGAAAAATATTCATTGTTGTCATTATTTTATCTAAATTACACGTTCTAAACTTGCGGCATTTAATGATGACACAAAAGTTGCTTTATTTTCTATAGAAAATAAGCTGTTATCGTAAAAGCACATATATTATAACACGTGTTTAGTTATATCGTCGTATCACTTGCCGTGTGCCTTTAATTGGCCGGTGAAACACCTTGCTAATGACGAATGATTAATAAACTGTTGAAACCTAGAGTCTGATAAAGTTTCCCTAAATTTGATAATTTATGACGTATACGCCATGCTTCATGATAGCCAAATTTAATACTGAACAAAAGTTGCAGCAAACTTTCTCATATAAGTAATATAGCAATGCAGTGTTTGAAATTTCCCGACAACGAACTCTAAATTCATCGGATAGCGATCTTCCGGCAGTGAATCGCTTTGTGTGGGTAATAGTATAACGAAAGACTACCGTCACTCGGCGAATAACATAACTAACCGGAAATAAAGATGAACACTTTCCGACTTTTATCTACTGTAGAAGGACCGAGCGGTTGTTTTCGTCTGAGCGCCGGGCGGCCTGGTCAACATGCTTGAAAATATCATGAGTCTATCATGCATTTTTCCTTCTTTACCTTGTGTTCTGCA
>JAEMWC010000932.1:165000-222500 GCA_016490735.1 Pachyseris speciosa
AAATAGATTTCACGCCTTTGACTTATTTGGCTAATTTAAATGCAATTAACCTTACCTCATCAGTGTTCGCCATCTTGAAGAACTGAAGCAGTACGTGTTTGTTACGCGCAGACTGGTGCCAAGTCTAGCTAAGTGTCGATCGACAGTTATAAGTGTCGATCGAAAGTTATGAGTCGATCGGCAGTTATGTATTAGATAGTTACTGAGGCCGGCAGCAATATGTGATACATTGCAGTCAGCAGAGGGCGTAGCCCAAAGCTGACTGCAATATATCACATATTGCTGTCGGCCTCAGTAACTATCTGATATACATGTATTTATTATTCAATACCCAGTGCCATTGCTCTCTCTCTGCACTAAAAGCACTGATTGCAGGCGTCCCTTGCGCTTTTTTCCTGAACGCACAAAAGAACATAATTAGCACTTATTGATTAGCTCAACTGGGAATTGGTGACTGAGATGCCTTGCATCTCAATAAAAGCAGTAGCGTTTGAACATTTGATTGCGTTTCGTGTATGTGTTGTTGTTTCCAACATTTTTTATCAAGCAGGTCTCTGAACTACTGCAAAACAACTTGCAGTCTGGGAAATGCGGCCAGTTTTGCACTTATCATAGTTTTTTCTGTAGATGCCTTTGTTTTAATAGTTGATTTGTGTTGTTTGTTTTTGAGCATGTGATGTTTTCCAACTAGCGGGTTTGCTGAACAATTGCCACTAATGATAATTTCAATAGATCTCTTTGTTCTTCTTAGCTTTGTTTTCCAGCAAATCATACGGAAACAATAGACAATTAGATATACCGTGTTATTTGCACGTGCAGTGTAACTTTTTCCTTCAGTTGTGACCAGACATGAAAGAAGTGTACGACGATGGCTTCACATCAGACGAGGATGAAGAGGTGATTTTTAGAACACAACAAAACCGAACTCGAAATACTGGCAAAGTTTCACCTAAAGCTGGTGGTTTGGAGAACGAGGGTAAGTTTCATTCGGCCCGTTTAATTTTCCTTCTTTTAATACATGACTTAATTGAATCGCGCCATGGCATTTTTATTAGTAATGTGTTGTGTTTAATTTTGCTTCAGATGAGCGCTTTGTGAGAAGCCTATTAGGACAACCGAGTTGGAAGAATTTGGAAGAAGTTGGGCCGCTGAAAACAGTCGGAGGAAATGGCGCTGGATCCTTAAAGTATTTAAAGATTGGCGTTTTTTTTGGCGTAAAACAAGGCCGTTTTAAAAGAGCCGTATATACTAAGCGTCATAAAACAAACAGGCTGCAATATTAAAAATATTGCAGCCTGTACACAGCCATATTTTTAATATTGAAGCCTGTTTTTTATATTGCAACCTGTTTGTTTTAGCACGTTTACTATTAATTATAATATATTTCCCCTGAGAATTTCCCTGCTGACAAAAAGGACCGCCCCCGTTTTCCTGACACACTTGTTTTAGCATCTTTACCGACTGCAATCAGTAATTTAGTGCAGAGAGAGAACAATGGCCCTGGGTGTTAAATAGTAAATATAAGTGTCGATCGACAGATGTAAGTGTCGATCGACAGTTATAAGTGTCCATCGACTGTTATAAGTGTCAGTCGACAGTTATTCTTTTCGACACATATAAGTGTCGATCGACAGATATAAGAGTCGATCGACAGTTATTGAGTGTCGACGAGCGAAAAAAGAGAGATGATTTCGATGGCCCTTTTTAGCCACCGTATGACTGCACGCCAATCTTGCCACGCACCACTGCACAGAAATGGCCGCCATCTTGGAAAGATGTTTTCAAAGCTTACGTTTGTTTCTCTTAATTACTTGGGAGTAGTAGGGCTTCAGCAAACTTAACCCCGCGATGGATTAGGTGGATTAGGTGCCTATGGATTAGGTGGATTAGGTGCGTAGTCAATGACGTCACAGCATACTAATTTGGATTAGGTTTACTAATGAGCGTCACTCTAGTACAATGAAAACAATAGGCGGGCCCAAACTTGCCCGGTCTCTTTTTAACCCTGATTGGCTCATGTAGAATCTATTCTATCTTCCAAATAAAAATGGGCTCTCCGTTTAGCATAGTACTCTTGCAATCACTTTGCTAAGGGAAATTTATATCCGAGATTATCGTTCGATTTTCCGAAAGTGTTAACAGCTTCACCTATAAAACTAAATTCGACTTAGCTAACTTTAACTTTTCCGCTCCGTTAGTCACTAATTATTCAAAACAAGTGATCCAAACTACCCTATATTTGCATAAAAACTCTAAAGTAAAAAAACCCTTGGGACATCCTTGAAACCACTGCCATTCAACAACGACAATAGACGGCTTAAGTTGTTTGGAACGATCAATAAAAACACGCGACTTATATGAATTACACGTTTCTTTAGTGACAAACGTAAACTTTATTGTCTTTTCTCAGCGAATACAGAAACAATACAGAAAGTGATTTGAAATGAATAAACGTCAGTCATCCTCTTGAACTTCGTGTGGAGGAAAAATCAATCGTCTTCATCTTCGCTTGGAAGATAATGACTCTTCTTAAAAGTTTCTGAATCAATATGTTTCACTGCGTGACAATCAGTGCAGCAAATAAATCCATCCGTCGAGTGTTTACGATCAACAGGAATTTTGCATGCGCAAATCGGACAAATCTTATAACCATCATTCCAGTGGCATCTTGGGTATTTCACTACTGCAGTTTGGTAGATGTTTTTCCCGTTACAATGGTAGCAAGAGCCTTTTCCTTAACGCAAAATCTCTGGACTTGCGCTCTCTTCAGAACATTCAGCGTCTGAATTTCTTTCATGTTCCAGATTTGCAGGGTTTTCGGTTTCTCTGCCATCTTCAACATCACTGCTTTCGGAAACCATTTCTTCATCACCAGCCTCACCTTCTTCATCTCGATAGGCTCGTTCTTTTTCCATTAGCTCAGCCAAAGTTTTCTTATTCTTTATATACCGTTTATTAATTCCTAACTCTGCCAACCCGTCTATAAATGTTTTGAGGGTGCGGGGTTTGGCAGCCTCGTCGTTATAAGGGAGTAACACATATTCAACCAGCTCTGAGATGTTGGTCACTGGTATTATTCGCTGGTTTCGAAGTAACTGTCCACGAGGTGTCCAAAACAAGATATCCTTGGAAGCCGCCATGCTGTGTAATAAATCGGAGGCCTGTTGTCTGGAAACGGCTTGGGAAAGTCCTTCTAAAACATCTTTAATTCGAGGTTCCTCGTCATCACTTTCCTCTTCACTTGTGTTAGTGTCCTCATAATCACTCTCTTCCTCTTGATCCCAATCGACCTTTCTCTTCATATTGACCAGCACTCGCTAACGACAAGAACCAACTGAACACGCTAACATTAGGGGCCCCAAGCTAGTTACAACTGGTATCAACAAATCTTGAATGAAGCTTCCACCCTCTTGAGCAAGGGTTTGCTTCTTTGTCTTGTAAGGAATACTTGGCTCAACAAGATTAAGAATGGCATCCTTGAATGGAATCATTTTACGCTTATCTTCTTCAGAGACTGGAATATTTCCACGAAGCACATTATAAATAATTTGCACTAATGCGTGCATCTGTTGTGGAGTGGCTGTTTCCAGGAAAAACTGACGCTGATGTTTAGGGCAACAAGTTAAGATTTCAAGGAAACCGCGATTGTTCTTTACTACTCGAGACATGGTCATAGAATGAATTAAGGATAGTAGGCGCCAGTATTTTATAGAGAGCCCAGCTTAATTTACGACCAAAGTTCAAAGTCGTCTTGGTCTTGATCCAACACAACAAAAATACTGTTTTTCGTTTCTTCCCTGGAGGTAAACAACGAAACTGCACTTTTCTTTTTGTAGAACTCTGACCACTCCCAGCCTGAGATACTAGATCACCAATAGCTTCTCTACTTCGCTTTGCAAGCGCTGTGTTAACATGATCTCCATCAAGAACATCTTGAGCGACTTGAGCACCTGTTTGTAGTGCCTTTTTGCCGAGTACCTTAGCACCTTGTTGTAAATGAGGCATCGCCCAGCGAAACAAACCTTTAAATATGGAACCTAAGCCATATCCCCGCTGAAATCGGGATCCGTGGAAAGCCGGTAAATTACTTCCATTTTGCTTAGCTTGGTTTAGATAATAGTCTTCATACAACTTGGTATTTGGAATGTAAAGTTTCTTCATTTCTACTCTGACGAAAATGAAGTGTAAGCAACACTATCCCAAACTCGAATGACATACTTTCTCCAGTGTCTCGCTTTATATTGATTTCAATATAGTGATAGAGCAAAAGAATTGAGGAGGAGGAGGGGGAGGAGGAGGAGGGAAAACAAAAGAATTGTGGTGGTGGTGGTGGTGGTGGTGGCGGCGGCGGCGGTGGTGGTGGTGGTGGTAAACAATAGAATTGTAGTGGTGGTGGTGGTGGTGGTGGCGGTAGCGGTAAACAATAGAACTGTGGTGGTGGTAAACAATAGAATTGTGGTGGTGGTGGTGGTCGTGGCGGTAGTGGTAAACAATAGAATTGTGGTGGTGGTGGTGGTGGCGGTAGTGGTAAACAATAGAATTGTGGTGCTGGTGGTGGTGGTGGTTCTGCAGGAGGAGGAAAACAATATAATTTTTGTGCTGAAGCCTATATCATTGTGAAACATGACACATTTTGTCAGTTGATGTTAAGCTTCGATTCAGTTGACATGAGTTGGTCCTGTCCTGTTTGTCAAAAGGTTTTTTCCAGAAAAGATAGTATGCAAAGACACATGAACAGTAAACACAGTTATTCCGGTTTCGCTCCAGTTATACCGATGTCTCAAGAAAAGTGTCGGCGGTTTCAAATGGTTCATCCATTTACCTGCATGGTTGCAGGGATGACTGGCTCGGGAAAAACGTTCTGGGTGCAGTCACTCTTGCAGCAAGCTCAAACCGTGATCGATCAGCCACCGGAGAGAATAATCTGGTGTTATTCACAGTGGCAACCCGCTTACACCCTGTTATTGATGGTGATGCCGACAATCGAATTTGTCAAGGGGATTCCGTCTTCTCTAGACAATGATTCCTATTTGGATGTCAACATACGCAACTTGATTGTCATCGACGACCAAATGATTGAAGCAGGAAGTGATAATCGGATCGTGAACCTGTTTACAAAAGGATCCCATCATAGAAACCTGAGCGTTATTTACATTGTACAAAATCTGTTTCACCAAGGTAAAGGCAACCGAAGCATCAGCTTAAACAGTCATTACTTGGTCCTTTTCAAGAATCCTCGAGATAAACTGCAGATTTTGACTTTAGCCAAACAAATGTACCCAAGACAAACTGCTTTGTTTTTAAAAGAGTACGAAGAAGCGGTGAGAAGACCATTTGGGTATCTTTTTGTTGATCTCAAGCCAACGACTCCAGATAGTTGCAGATTGCGAACAAATGTATTACCTGGCGAAGAAAGATTCGACAAAGGGTTAGAAGAGGGTAGCATTTCCCAGGAACTGCTCCAGTACCTCAAGCAGCAAACCCAGATGGTTCCCCCGGTAATTCCGGAGATGCAGCGCATTCAGAATAATATGGATAACCTTCTGTATCGTACAAACCTTGGAGACGACGAAAGAGCGAGGCAGTACATGCAGCTGCAAAACAAGTTTTTAACATATAAACACCAGTTCAATTCCTTAACACCTGAAGCAATAATTCTGCCTCAACCTCAAGGGTGGGAACACATTTCTAACGAGGCTATGGTAAACAATTTACGAACAGTGCCACCAACTCCAGGTCAAGCGCCACCACCTGAACAAACGGCAAAGGAGCCAGGCCCGCATTCCTTATCTACCACGGCAACCTCCACGCCCGCACCTCCCTCCCTCCCTCCGTCGATCTTGACACCCCCTCCCACAGTCGAAACGCTGTCGCCAGCAAGAAAGCGTAAACGCCCACAATTAAAATTTGTAAATTACATGGACGATGAACCGAAGAAACTTTCAAGACGATCTCGACGTTTACACAGGAAGTCACCTTACAAGTATTCCAAATATCAAGAAGACGATTGATTGCATCCTAATTTTCTGATACTTTGTGCTAAGAATTTCGTAGTTGTTGGAGCTTTCGTTGTCAATAAATGTATTTTTATTCATTTCAAATCACTTTCTGTATTGTTTCTGTATTCGCTGAGAAAAGACAATAAAGTTTATGTTTGTCACTCAAGAAACGTGTAATTCATATAAGTCGCGTGTTTTTATTGATCGTTCCAAACAACTTAAGCCGTCTATTGTCGTTGTTGAATGGCAGTGGTTTCAAGGATGTCCCAAGGGTTTTTTTACTTTAGAGTTTTTATGCAAATATAGGGTAGTTTGGATCACTTGTTTTGAATAATTAGTGACTAACGGAGCGGAAAAGTTAAAGTTAGCTAAGTCGAATTTAGTTTTATAGGTGAAGCTGTTAACACTTTCGGAAAATCGAACGATAATCTCGGATATAAATTTCCCTTAGCAAAGTGATTGCAAGAGTACTATGCTAAACGGAGAGCCCATTTTTATTTGGAAGATAGAATAGATTCTACATGAGCCAATCAGGGTTAAAAAGAGACCGGGCAAGTTTGGGCCCGCCTATTGTTTTCATTGTACTAGAGTGACGCTCATTAGTAAACCTAATCCAAATTAGTATGCTGTGACGTCATTGACTAGACACCTAATCCACCTAATCCATCGCGGGGTTAAGTTTGCTGAAGCCCTACTACTCTTGGGCCGAAGGCAACAAGTCTTTTGGAATGGGCTCTGTTCTTTTCCTTTTTCCTTAGTCTTCGTATCGCGAATTTCCCAGTGCACATGTTCAACACGCACCGCTGGACAGAAATTATGGTTTAAAGGGAAACAAGGGGCTAGAAAAGTTTCGCCTAAAACGAAAGTTCATACGGTGAGATGACTGATAATAACATTGTTTTGACCTGTCATCAATTACTTTGCCGGTAATCGAGGACAAAAAATTGATATATTCTTCCCGTGAGCCGGCTGCCATCTTTACTGTGACGTCACATTAAACAAAGAGAAGCTGGCTTGAGAGGTCTTGAGAAGATGTAAACAGTGATATGGATAGTGAACGATTCGATTCTTGAGCTAGATATCTCTTCAAATGTGAAACACAAAACGGCTGGTCCTTAGAAGAAGAAATTGACTTCAGCATGGCTCAAGGTCAACAAGAAACAGAAGAAACCGAAGCCGAGCGCAACATTCCGGCCATCGATCGCGCCTTGGCCGATCACGAATAGTGTATCTGCCGCAATTACCAGGTTATGTCTACAGAAACCGAAAGCATTTGCTGGCAGGAGATGGCCGTTCTGGGAGAGCGACGTTAAAGCGTCAACTATTCCAATAACCGAACGCGTAGGGATTATAATCGCACAATATGCTCGCCAGGCGAGCAGGCGAACTTTTACTATTATTGGGATAATTGTTGTTCATCTATCCAGGAACGCTGCACAGATACGTAACAGAACAAGAGTCCTTTCAACTTCTCTGTTTGTTAGCGGATGTTTTAAGGACTGCTCTTGTCGGACTTAATCATGTGCGCGGTGATCCACTAGTCCCTACAGAATGCACCGTAAGGGTTCACAACAGAGTAATTTCGTGATTTATAAAATCAACTTAATTAAGGGATGCCTATTTCCTATTTTACCACACTACCAACTGAACCAAGAGAAACATTTGTTGCTTATTTAAGAGATTTCTTAATTGGGGGATATAAATATGCTTCGAGTGCTTGATTTTGTGAACATTTCCTCCCGAGAGCGGGCTGCTGTGCACAGGTTGAAATACTATAGTCTGGACTTCGGGAACTACGGGAACTCGAATGTTTTGTTCAACGGATGTTCGCTTCTTGGAACGATTTTTGGTTCCAGTCATTTGTCGACGATGAAACTCAGGCACTTGTCATCAGGCTACATAATATTCCTGAAAACGTAAAGCTTGTGGGATGTGGCTGGAGTTACAAGGATACCTCACAAATTAATGTGATTTGGTAAGCTGAAGCCACTCTAAAGGCACTAAGGCCACATGGTAGCGGGCATTACTCCTGGTCTAGCTTAGAAATATGCAATTTGTAAATTGCGAGACTACACCAGAGAGTAATTGTGGACGTCAACACCTACCACCGCGGGTCCCACGGGTTTATTTCTCTACATGAAAAAGTGTAAACAAGGTTTATTTCATTTAACATGTTTAATGCATGCAAGTAACTAGATGGAAATGAATACACTTTTGAATCCTCAAGGCTTATATTCTTTTGGGATTATTAAATCATATCATTTTCTGAAATTATTATTTCAGAAGCATGAGATTAGCTGCCTACAGATAGTTCACGTGTTAGAAATGCAACTGTACAACAGCCTTGGAAAGGGGAATAGACGGGTGATTCCTTCTTGCGTTGTCTCGGCAATCCAAAATAAATGCCCAGAAGAAGATGGTAATAATACAGGTTTTAAAGATGTGATACCAAGGAAAATGATTCTTTGCCGGGATAATAATTTGCAACACCGACTTGAACCTGCGTATCTATACAAAAATAAATGAAACCGACGGGACCTCAACTCCCTTAAAGCTCCCTTCTTTGAAAATCGAAGGAAAATCTAGAGCACATACTAAAGGCGTTATTTATGCATTGCGAGCTAAAAATGGAAGGGACAGCTTCAGCAAATCAGCTGTCAAATAGTGGCTTGGCCTTCCTCTCCCCTTTCTTCCGAGAAGCTGTGCCTGTAAGGCAACAAACAAGGGACGGTTAAATTTATTATTACGCATCACACCAAACGAGGAACCTGTGACCTCACGGTACAGTCCTCGTATGAGGTTAGAATGGCTATCGCTTTGAATTTAGATAATTACTTTCTCACTATTCCGACAAAATATACGGCCACAGACATTGTATGCGGGTATGCTTGCGTGACAAAACATGTACGGTTAATGCTATGAGTTCGTGTGTCCAAAAAATGGAGAAAACCGTTCACTATAGTAAAGAAAATAGAAGAGGAAAGCGAGGAACTTCATAGTAAGCAGATTTTCAATAAAGGCATTAAGAGCCAATTTCTGTAAATATCGAGAGTCCGGTGTCACTCGTGAAATTTCGAAATTCTTCATATCTTGCCTGAATAACACCTATGATGAGTTATTTTCGAAAATAGAATTCAAAGATCGTGAGGCGCTTGCTTTTTTCTGAAATCGAGGAAAGTTTGGAAAACGCCATTTTACCGCCATGACGCTCCAGGCTGCCGAAAATAGTGTAAAATGATGCATTTTGTTATCGCTTGTGTAGATAAACGCGGTGTCATCTATCAATGCGACTTGGCCAGATCATAAGGCATCTCTTGGTCTTTCCAAAGCACAAAATTATTTTGGAAAAGCTACTGGTATATAACCGTTTTTGACCGTTAAAAATACCCCAGTTCAAACGCTTCAGCGAATGAGCTAATTTTAGCTAACTCCACACCACAAAAACCCCACTGGTACATACAATTTAACATTGAAATTAGTATTTCCTTAAAGTGCATATTTTGTGCTCTGTTGTATTAAAATTTCTTCCGCGGACCGACAAAAGTGCTCCGTCGAGAGACAAAAACGTGAAGTCAAGTTTTGCATCGCCGCCATTCTTGAAATCAACATTAACCAGAAGTTACTCAATGACAGTAAAAAATAGTAGTGGAGCTCCGCTTTTAGGCTTGGCTAAATCTCTATATTATATTATTTGAAGGACTTACTACAGTCTGTAGCATATAGTTTGGTGTGCGTTTTCGTGTAACATTTTTTAAAGAAAGAATGTCTTATACAGTTGGGATCACGTGGTCATGGCGGCCGGCTGTGTTTTATCGAGCTCGTCAAAATCTAACAAATGTCTTGCTCTACTGCTATTTATTTCATTCCTTTTCGACACACAAAAGTGCTCAGAGTACATTGGGAAGGCGGGCAACGACTTCTAACCGGTCTAAGGTCAGTAATCCTGCTTCAGAATGTCTGAGCAACTCCGAGAGCGAGTTCGGCCAGAAGTAAATCTTACTTGGCTTCAAGATTTCCGTACACAGCTAACGACACAAGCACCCAACAGCTCAGCCGAATAGTTCTCGGAGGGGATATCCACAAAAACCCAAGTCCAACGGAAAAGAGCACCCCACAATACCCTTGTAAGGAGTGTGAGAAAGGAGTTCGCTCGGATCAAGATGCTTTGCTATGTACTGAGTGCAATGTCTGGTCACATGCTAAGTGCGTAAACCTGAGCAAAGCCGGCTTCAAGTACTATCTGGACTACCCAGATATTGAATGGACCTGCTCCCTATGCTCGCTTCCTTTTAGGTTTGAGCAAAGTTTGGTTGGAGAAGAAAATCTAACTCAACATGACGGCGAAGGTGAATATGCAAATGAGGACGTGGCTGGATATGCTAATGACTTGCCTGAACCGTGGATAATACAAGAAAGGAAACGGAACACTACCGATCTCATGATGGTTCATCTAAACATCAATAGCTGCCAAAACAAACTGGATGACCTGATATTACTTAACAAGGAATTAAAGTCACATGCGATTTTTCTGTCAGAGACTAAGAACGACTCTTCTTATACCAATGCACAGGTGGCTCTTGAAGGATATCATACCTATAGGATGGATACAAAAAAGGGTGGTGGTGGTCTGATGGCATATTTCTCATCAAAGATGGTATATCATCGTGTAAAGCTTCCTAAGCAGTATAAATTACTTGAAATTCTGGCCATAAATGCAACAATAAACAATAATAATGTGTTGTTTGTTGGTATTTATCGAGCCCCAAACGCAACTGGTACCGACTACTACCGTAAACGGGAAGAGGAATTTAATGCACTATGTATGTGGGCTACAATGGAATGTAACACACTCATACTTACTGGAGACTTGAACCTTGACAGATTAAGACCAGAATGCACAGAATGGAAAATTTTGCTCAGTCTAGAGGAGGTTTATGGCCTGGAGTGTCTAATCAAGGATCCGACCAGAATTACGCCTACATCTGAAACACTTCTGGATGTGATCCTTACAAACAAGCCAGAACTTTTTAAAACAAGTGGAGTACTAAATCCAGAAATGAAAGACCACCATCTAGTGTATGGGATTATGAAGGAGGGGGTGTCTCAGCATGAAAGGAAAGTAGTCACATTTAGAAGTACCAGAAAACTGGATGTTGAAAAACTCAATGAAGGTTTATTTTGTGCTCCCTGGAACGTAATGGATACCTTTGATACTCTTGGTGAGAAGTATCTTTTTTGGGAGTCCCTTCTCGACACCATAGTAGAGAAGCACATGCCTACTAAAAGAATGAGATTTCGTAAAGTCGATGTGCCATATATGACACCTGAGTGGAAAAGGGCAATCAAAATGAAAAGGAAATTTGCCAAGCAATATGCTCAAAGAAGAACAGAGGAAAACTGGGAGCTCAAGAGAATATGGAGAAATAAAGCTACTAACTACAGACGAAAAGCTATTAAAGAATATTGGAAACAAAAGGCAGATGATCTTAAAGTTAAGCCAAGCAAGTTCTATAAAACCTTCAGGCCATTTCTTAGTGATAAGAAGCAGCCTGCAAGCGAGATCCACATTAAAACAAATGGGAGAATTGAGAAGGACCAAGAAAAAGTAGCAAATGTTGTGGCAAATTACTTTTGTACGATGGCCAATGATATTGGTGGAGCAAGTGTCAACAGCTTAACAGAGGACGATTTGTCGAGTCATTCAAGCCTCACTAACATCTGCAATACAAATAAGAGCAACCTCAAGAACTTCTGCTTTCATCCACTCAGTAGTAATTCAGTTCAGTTAGCCCTCGAGAAACTAAACATTAGAAAGATCTGTGGTTATGAAAAAAAAAAAAGTAGAAAAAGTAGCAAATGTTGTGGAAAATTACTTTTGTACGATGGCCAATGATATTGGTGGAGCAAGTGTCAACAGCTTAACAGAGGACGATTTGTCGAGTCATTCAAGCCTCACTAACATCTGCAATGCAAGTAAGAGCAACCTCAAGAACTTCTGCTTTCAACCACTCAGTAGTAATTCAGTTCAGTTAGCCCTCGAGAAACTAAACATTAGAAAGGTCTGTGGTTATGACTGCATATCTCCTAGAATGTTAAGGCTAGCATCAAGTGGTATATCAGATTCCTTAACTAAGCTTTTTAATGTGTGCATAAGGAAAGGGGAATGGCCTGAAGCATGGAAGAAAGAAGAGTGGAACCCAGTCCACAAAAAGGATGACCGGTTGGATGAAAGAAACTATCGTCCAATAAAATTGCTAAGCACAGTAGATAAAGTTTTTGAGTCTATGATGAGCATACAAGTGAATAATCATTTTGACTCCAAGCTCGATTCCTGCATATCTGCGTATAGAAGAAAACATAGCTGTGAAACTACTTTGCTCAGAGTCACTGAAGATTGGAAGCTAGCTGTGGATTCTAAGCAATTTATTGGAATACTCTCAACGGACATGAGTAAAGCATTCGATATCCTACATCCATCACTCATGATAAATAAACTAAAGGCATATGGCTTCTCAGAGGAATCACTTAGCTTGACGAGATCATATTTTTCCAATTGACAAAACAGAGTTAAACTCAATGGAGTCATTAGCAGTTGGAAGGATGCTGTTAGAGGATGCCCTCAAGGGTCATCTTTTGGACCCCTACTGTGGAACATTTTTCAAAATGATATGACGTATATAGTAAATAATGCAAGCTTGTCAATGTACGCTGACGATCATCAGCTTTATGTAAAGGGGTATTCAGTTGACTGCGTGGAACAACTTTTAACTAATGGGGGGCACACTATATCAAAATGGTACAAAGATAACTTTTTGAAGGGAAATTATGACAAGTACAATTTAATGTTAATGGGCAGGAAGAACAAAAATGAGGACATTCCATCTATCAATGTCAAGATTGATGAACAGGTTATTAAATCATCACCAGAACTGAAGTTACTAGGAGTAACATTAGATGATGAACTTAGTTTTAGTGCTCACATAAGTGACATATGCAAAAAGGCAAGTAAGAAAGTTGGTGTTCTAGTACGTCTTAGAAATATGATTCCCAGAGAAGCCAAGTTACAATTATATAAATGGGCAATTTTACCTAACTTAACATATTGTCACATAGTGTGGCATTTCTGCAAAGCTTCAGATGCACGAAAATTAGAAAGAGTACAAGAACGGGCATTACGTGCTATATATAATGATAGGAATGCTACGTATGAGGAACTCTTAAAGAAGGGTAGACTCTCCAGTCTTGAGAACAGACGGTTACAAGATATACTAATTTTAATGTATAAGGTGAAAAATTCACTAGCTCCAGAGCATGTATGTAATATGTTTTTTCAGCAAGATAGGCATTATAACTTACGAAGTGATTTTCCTGTTCCTAGATACAATACTGTTAAGTATGGTAAGCACAGTATTAGATATTTAGGCCGACACATATGGGGCAAGATTAGCCAGGAACTACGCAGTAATACCAGTCTTCAGGCTTTCAGGGAAGGGGTGCGCGCTCTTAATGTACTTGGCTTGCTGGACGGTACGTGTGGCTGCTGTGCGTGCTCATCTTAGATTAATGGGTACGCTTAGTGGCTTCTGCTGTCTGGCTGCCTTGTGTATTGGGGGTGTGCTCCCCTATCTTCTATTGAATTCGTCCAATTTAAATTATCTAGACTGTTTAACTTTTTGAATTTTATATTCATGTTTCGACTGCTGCTTATATGTTTGCCCTATATTGTCCTATTTGTTTGTTTGTTCTATTTGATTGTAATAATTTTATATATTGATGTCATTTTTATATATTAATGATATTTTAAGACTATATTTTTTATATTTTTACATATACTTATATTGTATTCATTTTATTTATTGATAGTGTCCAGAATTAGCTTTTAGCTAAATACCTTGACACTTTAATAAAGTTTATGTATGTATGTATGTATGTATGTATGTATGTATGTATGTATGTAGAACTTTTATTGTAGTACTTATATGCAAACATTTCGTTAAAAAACGTTTACTGCGTATTTTGTAGCATATTTTGTCGTCTTCGCTTGGGCTTCCTCGACAAGGTCACCTGGCTCACAAATGCATGAACACCGAGGCAGACAAAGCTCTGTGGTTTTCCTTTAATTTGTTTTCCTTCCCCGGGCTCAAAGGGAAAAAAATGTCCCCACTTCCTTAATATGTATAATATTTGTACTTGAAATGACTTTACGAGTCTTGGGAAAGCTTTGAAATGTTTTAAATTGTACCGAGAAACACAGAGAGCGTGACGTCGCAACAGTATCATCTAAACACACTTATTGACCAATTAGTGCTCGCGTACTATCTTAAATATGTTATAATTAATGATCCAACATCGCGGGAACATGGCGTCCATACTCCAGCTGACCAGCTAGTTTACAGCGTACATCTTTGATCAACATGATCTTCTCTTTGAATTAATTATAATAAATTCAGAGGGGATACCGGCCTGTCTGAATTTATGATCGTAGTTAATTTAGAACACTAACAGTTTGAAAGGAATTCTGGGAAGTTAGCATTTTGTTGCAAAAGAACAAGTATCAGTGTTCGGACAGGACTCGAACCAACGAATCTTCGCATTGTAATCCTCTCTTCTGACCACTGTACTAGACCACCACGTCGCTGGTTGAACAAAACTCAATTTTCAAACAATATAATTCATGCACTTATTCTACACCATGTAGTAAGCCTATATAATAACTCGCTAAAAATGATTTTATAAATTGAATGGAAAAGGTCGATCACCAAACCTTTACAAGAAGCTAACCATTTAAAATCACCGCTTAGGCCTAATCACTGTAGATCAGTGATATTCTATGCAAGACTCTATTAAATATCCAGTTATACAACTTCCCGTCGTCTTGTTCTTCAGTGGTCTAGTGGTAAGTAGCCGTTGCTATAATATACGTACTTAGTGACCACGCGATAGCATTTTAAACCTCAACCCGGCGCCCCTGGGTTGTATATGTAAAGGCCAGTTTTTTTTGACCGCGGGTAGGTGGAGATCCTCACCTTCCCGGGGTCCTCCACCGCCATGTGAACAGGCCCTAAGCCCAGGCTATATGATCAAACACATCATCCAACATCGTGTTGGCCTGGAAGAGCATGTTTGACCATTTAGCCGCCCCACTCAACTTTGCACTGAAATGGCTTTCCATGTTTCATCCAGATCAAACATTTTCGTCCGACATTTCGTTTTACGAACAAATGATTGATCGTTTAGCTAATCCAACCCAGAAAGTGCGCAGTTAGTAAAAAGCAACCAAATGAAGCATAGAACGTCAAAATTTTAGCGATAACACGCAAAAATCGATCTGTGTACTCGCTTTGTCCTCTGTTTGATCAAACATTGTTTGTTTCCCCGCTAGCAGAGGTTTCTCGCCGGCAGAGACCTCTGCTAGCAGGGAAATTGATTGTCGGCCGCTAGTCACCCAACGTTATGTTTGTCAAACAAAATGTTCAGGAAAATGTTTGATCGTTTAGCCGGGATTTAGTATTACTTGTGTTTGTACGAAGAGGGCAATTTCAGCAACTTCTGAGAACACAAGTAATATTAATCCTTAATTTATCTTGGCCCCATGCGATTACCTATCCAAACCGTACCATCGGTTTGTTTTCCTTTTCTCTTTTCTCCAACATTTAGGCTTATGTCAACATTGCTTAGCAATTTTTTAAAATTACTACGAAACATGTTTGTTACTTGTCTAATTTCCCGATCTTCCCCGAAGAAACCTACAAACCAACGCATCGTAATTTTTTTTCTTGTAACGCTTTGTTATTCTGTGGTTTGTGAATTGCGGTCAATTGTTGTTGACTGTTCTAAACGATGAGGTTCCTACTCTACGGACCGTGATTCCAAAATGTAAAATTGCTTTGCAATTTTTGGAACTTAGTGCGAGATATTCTTCGCTACTTGTCTAATTAATCCACCTTCACCAAGTTTTTCCATGCAACGTTTGTTGTTTTGTGGTTTTCGAACTACATATACGGTCAATTCCTGTTGACTGCTCTAAACTATAAGCTAGGCTGGAACTTCACTTTCTTTTCCACGAACATTTATGTAAAAATTGCTTAGTAATTTTTCTAGCTTACTAAAAGCTTACTTGTCTACTCTCTTCACCTTCTCTTCGAACAAACATAGGCGTCGTGTATTGTTTTTTTGTTATGTTTCAATGTTTTGAGGTTTTTGAACCGCCGTCAACCATGGAACTCCGCTTTTAGGCTTGGCTAAATCTATATATCACTTACAGGCTCTCCAGCTGAATGTTGTTACTAAACACTCCTGGAGGCAACTGCTGTAACTGGTTACTGGACAAGTCCCTACCAAAAATGATCAGTGAAGATATACTCATGAAACTGATCTTAGTAAGATTAATGTTATTTTGTAGCTGAAGAGATTTTCTACTTACAGTCTCTCTAGCTGAGTGTTGTTACTAAACACTCTTGGAGGCACGTGCTGTAACTGGTTACTGGACAAGTCCCTACCAAAGATTATCAGTTAATATAGGTTCGGGAAACTCATCTTAATATGATAAGAAGACGTATTTCACTTACAGAACCCGCAGCTGAGTGTTGTTACTAAACACTCCTGGAGGCAACTGCTTTAACCGGTTACTGGAAAAGTCCCTATCAAAAATGATCAGTGAAGATAAGCTCGTGAAACTGATCTTCATTAGATTAATGTTATTTTGAAGGTAAAGACGAGCTTTACTTACAGCCACACCTGCAGGCAACTGCTGTAAATGGTTACTGAACAATAACCTACCAAAATATGATCAGTGAAGATAAGCTCAGGAAGCTAATCTTAATCAGATTAATTTTGTTTTGAGGCTGAGGACGTCTTTTACTTACAGATCCCGCAGCTGAGAGTTGTTACTAAACACTCCTGGAGGCAACTGCTTTGACTGGTTACTGGACAAGTCCCTACCAAAAATAATAGAGAAAATAAGCTCGCGGAACAGATCTAAATAAGATTAATGTTGTTTTGTGGCTGAAGACGTTTTTTTTTTTTCTTACAGTCTCTTCAGCTGAGTGTTGCTGAGTGTTACTAAACACTCCTGGAGAAACCTGGTGTAACGTGTTACTGGACAATGAGTTACCAAAAGTGATTAGTGAAGATAAGTTCTGGAAACTGTTCTAAATAAGATTACTGTTTACAGCTCTTGCAGCTGGTACTTTTACTTAACACTCCTGGGGAAAGCGTTGTAACTGGTTATTAGATAAGTCCCCCTAATAATCACAAAGATTACGTTAGGAAACTGATAAGAGTAGCTATAGATGGGATGAGATTCACTTCAACAGACTCTCCAGCTGAGTGCTGTTGCTCAATACCCCTGGAGGAAAGCGCTGAAACGGCTGGTTTAAAGACAAGTCCCAACCGAAAATTAATAATAGACTTAGTCAGACGAGTTTTGAAATTCTCTTGGTTAGTCTAGGCTTAAAACAGAAACCTTGCTTATGTCAGTGGCGTGTTTGGTTCAAGGCCAGAAAACAGCGAAACAGCTTTGTAAGAACACAACACATAAAAAGGTTTATCCGGCTTTTGACTTCTCTCTAGAGAAGGCGGCTTCTCTATGATAACATGCCATTATAGGAAATTACTTAGTAGCAAACCCTATTTCCGCTTCCGGTATTTAAAGAAAACTGTAAGTGAAATCTAAAGGGAAAGATTACTGGCCTTAACGGAATCAAGCGCTGCAGCTGCTTACAAAACAGTATTCCAGGAATTTCTCCCCATATTACTATGGTTTCGTTAGTTTCGTGACAATCCTTCTCCTACTAAGTTATAATAAGTAAATATATATACGTAAGTGGCGTGTTTTTGATAACAGGGCTCGGGTAATAGAGATGCCCCGCTTTGTAAACATTTCCCATGATTGAAATTTTGCGCGGATTTTTTTCATTCAAACTTACTTGGGGACCTGCTGCAAACCACTTAATCCACGCAAAACATTGATAAGAAGAAACAGAATCAGATGACTACTCGAACTGTATTCTAGAGATTCCTTTCTGTTTTCCTCCTATTTTTATAGATCAGGCCTTGTCAGCTCGGCAGTCAGAAATATGACAACATCTGTGTGTGCTTCGTGCCAAACGCCAACTGTCTTTTCTACAGGCTCTGATGATGATTTCATGTAAGCATGGCTTCAAGAAGCTGTGCGAAGAAGTATAACAGAAACCACCCCACCGATTAGCGGTTTAAGCAGCTGGGCCCAGTTGCTCGAAGCATGGTTAGCGCTAACCAATGGTTAGTGCTAACAATGCTTCGAGCAACTCAGCTCAGGACAATAGGAACGTGACCAGTGAAATTGTATTGGTCAAAGTCTAAAGAACCTTTATATCGAAGTAAAAAGCAAATAAAAAGGCCGTCCAAGTACATACAGTTCTACAGTATCCTTTGGTAAATTCAGTGGGACAGACGTCAGTTCTCTATAAGAACACCTGGCTTTTCTCTGTTGACAGGTACACACCTCTGGACCTGCTGAAAAAAGGGGGAATAATGAAACTTAAACTGATCATTGGGAAAAGTCCGTTCAGATTGCCGCTATTTACTAGAGTTCAAGATATCAGGACAAATGTAATTTGAGCTAATCGTTGACAACAAAAATTAATAATTTGCTGGAATGAAACAGAGATCTGGCTCAAAGTGAATTGCGAATGGTACCGTTTGCATGTGTGTTAAACAGTAGTGGGTTGATTAGTTTGTAACATTCAGCAGTCGGCCTCGCTGACTTAACCATGTTTCCTTCTTTCCATGTATTTCTTCATATTACCGTAAACCCCTGTGGATTGCACCATAGCACTGTATGAAGTTATGCGCCTTTGATGCATTTAGGATTTCTTAGATGTAATAGTGGATCCAATGTGCCTATGCCCTGAATCATGAGTGTTTGTGTGTACTCATCGGTTGTGTATTTGCAAACTCATGTTGTGTTCTCCTAAGACATCGCAACGAACAGATGATCTACATCAAACCAACAGGTACGAACAAATGGACACCATAAACTAAAAACCGGAATATCACTCTCAGTAGCAAGTGTGAATTTTGGACTGACAGGTCGAATATTGTCAAAGAAATTAGCTTTCCAAAACTGTGAGGTTTACGAGGGATGACAAGAGTTTCCCCCTGCTCCGCAGTCATACATTCCTTGTAAAATGAAACCACACACAGCAGTTTAAAATATCATCCAACCTGTCATACTCCAATCAATGGTGCATGTGCATTCATGATCTGAAGTCTGTTTTGTCGTCCAGGCCACCCTCATATACTCATTACTTTTTTCGAAAAGTGATAAAAAGTTTCATAATAAGGATTCTACTTCAACAAGAGTATTCCCTTGACTTCAATTAACGCAGCATTCATAACATACCTAACATCCTGAATCGAAGTGGTCGAGAATTTTTTCTTTAGATGAACACTGACATGAACATTTGAGCATCACTAGGTATGTATGACCAAACATCAAGCTGATTTTATGACTTGGCCCTCTTACTTAGAAACCCTGTTTTTCTCGCCCAATCGAAGGACCCACTTTTACGAGATCGGAGGGAAACAAAACATTTTGTGGGGATAGCATTACGAATGTCTGATAATGAACGGCAAGACACGTAAATACCGTAACGATCCCCCCGCACAAATAAAGCTATTGCCTCTGGCAACACAATGAACTGGCTAAAATTACCTTCTTTTTCACCCTTTTTTCGGGTTTTCTGATGAGACACCTCTCCAAACATGCAAGCTGTGGCAAAAAAAAAAAACGAGCTCTGTTTTTATAAGCTCTGGTTTTATAGGGGAAATTATCAGCTTATTTAATTTCTAGGCTTTGAAACTGTTGTCGTCCGAGATGAATCAGACTTTTGCTTGATAAAAATTAACAAGAAATTAAAAGCAAGTGATAAATTAGTTCAATCAATCAATCAATCAAACTTTATTTAACGAGGGTGACACTTAATAGTTAAAAACTAATAAACTCATGGCCCTCCATAAGCATTGTTACAATGTTTCTTTCCTTTATCAGTTTAGAAAGACTTCCGAGATACTTTATCACATTCCGAATGTCCTGTTCACCCAAATCAAACCTAAATATGTAACTTAGACGCCAAGTCTCAGTAAGACGTTTCCTTTACCGTCAGACGATAAAAAATATTCGCTGTCTTCATTATCCGGCTTTAGATGTAAATCCGATGCGACGAAGGCTTTAAAGAAACAGATGTGATAACAACTGTAAATGATAATAGAGCTGAGTTGTAGAAAGAAAAAACATATAGAAGGTTTTCATTCACGTGACCCCTGGCGTAATTGGCTTACTGAAAAAAAAGAAAGTAACACCAACATGGCCGCCATGACGTCATGTGAAAACGCTCTATATAAAAGAAATTACTCTGATAGTAACCATAACGTGGACCAGATACACGTACTTCGCGCGGTTACGATCGAAACAGAATGTCTGTTCGCCAAACTGATCCAGGTGTAGAGAACGGATAAAAAGCAGCCTAGTGAACAAAAATATATCATTACACACGTTAGACCTGTTTCTAATTTTCGATTGAGCCAGATCATGCGCTGGCGATTCCAAATCCGAGTTGTGTACAATAACTACAATATGTGCCTTCTTTGATGTTTTGGGGTTGAACTTTCATTTTATTCCTTTCATTTACTGCTGCCAGGAGCCGTTCTTAGGACGTATTTGTCTTCCTCAAATTTAGTGATAACTCCCCCCTAAATACCTGAGCAAAAGAACGCCCATGGCTTGTTTTCAAAAATATCTATTTTTTCCTTTGGTGAAAAAGAGTACTTAACTTGCAGAAAGCTAGACGTCTTAAGTAAAACTTGTATAGTTTATCGTAAACTAAATTTGTGTTGACCCTTTTCCGAGCACTCAACATAACGGGAATTTAACCGAAACCTACGAGCTTGAACAGATGGTGAGGTGAAAATGTTTGCTTTTTTCCCAAAGTACCGTGAATTTTTAAATTAATTTAATCGCATTTAAGTATTATGACATTACCGTTTGTTGGGATAGCTATGAACTTCCTCAGAAGTGATGATTTTGTTGCCTTTATGCTGAATCCACTCCAACTCCTTTACCAAGACATATGAATTTCATTTGTGAAGCTGTTTATAGCTGTGTATAGCTGCTGTTGCTTTTTACTCGCGCCTGAAAGGCGACTAGTCTGGGATTCGGCTTTGTTCTTTTTTGTTATTCTTTTTCTTTTTCCTGGTGTCGCGATTTTCCCAGCGCACGTGTCCAACACGCCCCACTGCACAGAAGGATTTAACGGAATCTCGGTCATCTTCACGTGACTTGAGTCACCTTTCGTGCAAAAAAGTGACAGCCGGTGTTGAAACTGCACGGAATCTCAAAAGATGTTTTCAAAGCAAACCTTCCTTTCTTTTTCATTTATTTTAGCAAGGGATGCTTCGATGAGTAATTTCGGTGGTTTGTCTCTCCATATCTCGAATCCTAAACTATTCGATAAGCGTTTTTTTTCTCAAGCGCTCAGTAGGAAATTAAGTCCATCGATGTAAACAATCTCGGATTAGATATTTTGCAATAAATAAACTATTTTCTTCCTATTAGCTATGGCGAGTTAGCGTAGCGGTCATAGTATCTGCTTTAGCTGTAGATGATTCCAGGTTCGAACCGTTGTTCAGCCAACTTCCGCCAATTTTTTTCGTTTATTTTATATATTGTTTTGTCTGTTTTTTTTTTTTTTACAAGTATTACTATTGTTATCAATAGTTGACCTGTAATTTAAAAGCAATTCGGAAGTTTTCAAGGGTTATATGTTGACAGGGTACAAACAAAGAAACTCAAACACAATGATATGCGCAATGCATCCGGTGTAAGGAGGACAGACATCTCTATTTCTCTTGTTTCCCGCCAACCTAGGGATACACAATGTATTTTTGTAGGCACGAGTTTAGGCTAATTTTAGCCTCTTGTTTTAATTTAGAATACAAATTAGTTGAACAACGCCGCATTTTTTTTCTATTAAAATTCCAGTTATTCATTTTTATTACAACATCTGTTCAAAATTTCAACAGAAGTTCAAAATGAAACCATGAGATAACTTATAATAAATGGCGGGCGTCATTTCCTCGACTAGTCCTTTACCTTTAAGAAAAATAATCTAAACAACTGCCTCACTCAAACCATCACCTCCATTCGCCCTGACCTGACCTGGCCTAAAGAATGGATGATAGAATTGCTGTTAAACGCGCGATCAAACATAAAAAAGCAATTACAAATAAAGTCCTTTAAAGGTAAGGTATTTTGTTTGGTGTTTAAGAGCTGATAAGTTTTTTACGAGTCTGTGAGTTTACTGAATCATTTTACAATATACTAACAATGTTTAGGAACAATCTGGTGAATTTCTTCCCCGGAAGTCATGCATTCAAGTAGAAAATAAAGACACACAGCGCCGAGCAGTCTTCACCTGGTTCGCGTTAGAGACCTTTTTTAGTAACTCGTAAAATGATTTATTCAAGTGAGAGGTAAGCAAAGCCTTTATAGTCATCTTTGAACTCTCAAAGTGAAAACCAGACCTTATTTTTAAGAGTTACTAACACATGTCAAATATGACAGAGTGGCCTGATAAAAGGGTATTCAGGAAACTATCACGCATTAAATTAAAATGCAAACATAACAGCAAACCTTAAGCTACTCAGTCTTAGTCATATTTCATTGAATAACAAATCATTTGTCCGTTACGTTTATTCATTTAATCGACAAAAAATATTATTCATTTAATCGACATAAATAGCCAACTGGATTGCCACCTTCCAGTTGGGATATTTATTTCATACATACATACATACACACATACACACATACATACTTACATACATACATACATACATACATACATACATACATACATACATACATACATACATACATACATACATACATACATCACTTTGTTTACCCTCGGATTTTAGAGTAGCTTGTGCAGCTAATATCGCCGAGCATTTAACCATCAGATGAGAGATAGACCACCACACCGGGAACTACGTCCCCTACTCTTTTCGAACAGTGTGTGGGTTCTTTTACGTCCCACAGAATCAATTATGAAGAGTTGTAAGACGAGACCTACGGTTTATCGTCCTTATCCGAGAAGACTAGAAAGTCTAACCATTTGCATTTTCATGTTATGTTTATTTGAGTTATTTCAGTGTTTCTGATCACATATTGTAAGGCGCATTTGATCATATCTGTATGTTAATTTGCGCTACAAAAATATAAATTATAAATTATTATTATTATTATTATTATTATTATTATTATTATTAAATGAAATGCCTTGCGTTTTTTGAACCTACTGAAAGGAAAGTAAATTTTAGTTTTTAAATAAGGAAAAAAAAAAACAGCTGTATATGTCACCCAAACACTATTTTTTCTCCAAACTATTTACTTTTGTAGTTCAATGAATTTAGCTAAAATAAAAGAAAAACTTGTCTTTGTAGTTATTTTGCCGCATTTCAAGGAGAATTTCAGTGACTTTTCAAGGAATATTTAAATGAGTGTGCATGTCCAGTGACAGCTTCGTTATAGTGTATATGATACGATGATACTACCAATAAGAGCACCTAATAATGTAGGCATAGCATCTCAATACTTTAAGACTAATTCTCGGAGACCCAAAGAATTTATTGTATGCAGTGTTTCTCAGGAAGAAACATAGAAGCATAGAAGAGCGCCACTGTAACTAAAGCTACGCTTCAGGTAGTGAGTTCTAGGTTTCGGAAGGGATAGTTTTCCCTCGGCGTCGTGAAGATGATAATTTCAGAAATTCTTGGCGCATTCATATTAAACACATCGTCCATCACTGAATGAGAACCTGTTTGTAAACCCAGTTCAAACAGCTCAGTATGGTATTCGTTCCCTTCGTTACACTGGTACCAAACTCTGGAATTTTTTACCAATTTTAAACAAATCTCCCTTTTTTAGATGTCGTCAAAATATAAAAAATTCTATGATTGATGGTTATAATAGTGTTATTAATTCTTAAATAGTTTGTCTAAATATATTTCATTCTTAGTAGTTAGCATGAAAGTAATACTTTTTTCACCCAAATTGTTATTAATAATGTATTCCCTTTGTTTGAATTATTTGTTTTGGGACACCCACTCATGATCAGTTAGTTCTTAGAGCTATTTGGGTGCCCGAAACTCCACACAACTAACATAGTATTTAAATATTCTTTTCTTCCTCTCCTTCTTCATTTCTTAGATATCCTTAGTAACAATGAATTGTAATTATTTAGTGTCTTTTTTGTTCTCTTATTGTACTGCATTCCTTATGTTTGTAACACTACTACTGTAATAATATAACCTTCTCTAATACACTGTATTCGTGTGAGTTTAAATAAAATTGAATTGAATTGAACATATTGCAGAGATAGGCTTTGGCGAGTTTATAAGTGCACTTGTACATTAATTTTGCCTTTTGTTTTGCCCCTCTAATTGATAAGGTGTCCCAACCAAACGAATTAAAAAGATATCTAGAGTTGATGTCGTAGGTTGATTTTGTAATAACTATGGTAGCGCGATTTTGTAATTTTCAAAGTTTATCACTCAGATTTTGCGACAGCCATCCCAAACAACACTGCAGTAGTCAAAGTGTGGTTTGATGACACCTTTATAGATTTTAATTGCAGTGTGCATGGGAATAAATGCCCTGATTCGCTTTAGTGCCGACCGGACCAACACTCAGGGTCTTTAAATAATTGAGGAGAAAATGCTGCCTTTGTAATAACATCTGCAAATGGTTAGACTTTCTAGTATTCTCGGATAAGGACGATAAACCGTAGGTTCCGTCTCGCAACTCTTCATAATTGATTCTGTGGGAGGTAAAAGAACCCACACACTGTTCGAAAAGAGTACACACATCTGACGGTTAAATGCTCGGAGATATTAGTTGCACAAGCTACTCGAAAATCCGAGGGTAAATAAAGTAATGTATGTATGTATGTATGTATGTGTGTGTGTGTGTGTGTGTGTGTGTGTGTGTGTGTGTGTGTGTGTGTGTGTGTGTGTGTGTGTGTGTGTGTGTGTGTGTGTGTGTGTGTGTGTGTGTATGTAGGTAAGTGAACCGATACTGGATGAAACTTTTCTAGAAATGTCGTGTATGTGGTTCTTCAACGAGAGATTTTCGTCAATGTTAAGCCCGCGAGAGATTTACAACGATTGGTTTGGTTTATTTGGACGCCGTAGACATTAATGTTTATTTTATAGTCATTTAGATACTGTAATTTTTGCCTCGAGCTAATATTCATAAACTCTGTTTCGGCAACATAGAGGCTTAACTTGTTAGCTTTAAGCCACAGATCTGTTTCACTTCACTATTGATCTGGGGCCGGTTCCTGAAAGGTGTAATAACTCTATTCCAGGGATAAATCTCCCTTATTCCAGGAATACCTTTTGGAATAAGGCAGATTTATCCCTGGAATAGAGTTATTACACCTTTCAGGAACCGGTCCCAGAGTCTTAAGATCAACTATGCTATATGCAGAATAGGTAACATTAGTGTTGTCAGCATACATTCTAGAAGAGCCAATGTTCAAGCAATTTGATAGGACATTTATGAAGATTAGAAAAAGAAGGGGTGTAATCATTGACCCTTGAGGTACTCCACAGTTTAGGGGACTTACGCTGGATAGGTGGTTGTTTACATTACATCTTTGCACACGATTACTTAGGTAAGACTGAAACCAATTCAGGGCATCTTGATCGAGTCCATATTTCGTCACGTTGTTGGCTAAAAGACTATTTTCATTGAGATAATAGTATAGTTGGTCATAGATGATTTTTCCGAAGATTTTGGCTATGGCGGAAACAGCAGAAATGGGACGGTAGTTGTTTAGATCAGACTTTTAAAGATAGATGACACTTAAGCCATCTTACAGTCAGATGGGAAAATACTAGTCAGTCAGTGATTGATTAAATATACCCGTTAGAGAGGGCGCGACAACATCGGCGGCAATTTTTAGGATTCTGCATATAATTTTGTCAAGACCAGTTGCCTTGTCTCCATCGATATTTTTGAGTAGTTTGATGACTTTTTGAACATTGATCCGTTGGAAGGAAAATACACCGTCGACGGGAATTATGTAGAAAGGGGATCAGTGTTTACATTGGGAATTTCACACGTTAGGGATTGGCCAATATTTATAAAGTGGTTATTGAATGCATCAGCTATATCACCAGGTGCATTGAAAACTTAGCTCTCTGTTTTGATTTGAGATACTTTGGTTGATTTCCTTTGCCGAGGCTGAAGTTCAAGTCTTACGAGGATCGCCTCTGTTTGCGGTCAGAAAAAGATTTGCGTTTGGCTCTCTAAATTGAATTGTTAGTCCTATTTCTCGCGCCCTCAAACTGTTTCCAAACTTGTCAAGCGGTCATTTGTAGATTAACTTTTTTTTCAAGAAGTCTCTTTTATGTGTTAACGCAACACCTCATTTGAAATCCAGGGAGAGCTTATCTTTTTTAAATTTACCCTTCTTGTTCTTAAAGGGTGCATGCATTTCAATAGTGTTCATTAATAGGTGCTTCGAAGCATCCCACATTTCATTAGGGTTACTGTGCGTGGAGAGATCATTCCAATCATGCATTCAAAGATCTCGTAAAAATTCATTTTCGTTGAAATTCTTGAGTTGTCGAGTTTCAAGATAAACAGCAGTGATCACTAATGCCAACATCAATAACACTCGAATAAGATACATTATCTGGAGAATTGGTAGGCATAAATCGATAAGGGTACGTGAATATTGAGTTATTCGAGTTGGTTCTGTAATGAGTTGGGTCAGTCCATAGCCGATATCAATAATATTTAGGAGCTGAGATGAGTTACTATCAACGACCTCTGGCAATTAATTAATTATTAGTCACCCAAAAGATACTTGCTCTAAGAAAATCATTTCCAGCTGTTTCTTTCTATTTATTTTTTCTTTTGCTCAGTGCTTTCTAAAACAGTATCAACTGAACTTTCTTATTGGTGTCGATGGATAAAAGGATAAAGTAAACACAAGGACTGGGAAATTTTGTTATGCGTCATGGAATCACCTCTGCGCCATATTCTACGAGACGTAGCTAATGGGAGTTTGTATCCAGGACAAAGTGATAAGTGAAAGACACCTAAACGTCGTGGAAAAAGTTAACGATAATAATGTCATTGACGATGACGATGATGATGGTGATGTTGATGGTGATGATGATGACGATGGTGATGGTGACAATAATGATGAACAAGAAGGAGACTGTAAAATTGCTTGGAACTGATAAAACAAGGAATACCTAATTCTACGTAAGTGTTTTTTTTTTCTCAAAATTCTGCTCACAGTCGGGTAATAAGTTTCGTGAAATTTTCTTTACTGCACCAGGATGTAACCAATCGCCTTGATGCTCTTATCACCGTTGTCTGGATTCCATGAAGCCGCATTTCCACAGGTGTTCGAGTCATCAGGCCATCCTGAAGTTCCAAACCCAATTCTGGAGTCACAGGAATAGCAGTTAGCTTCATTGTTGCCAAGGATACCAATTCTTGCTTGGGAGTGACCGCCAATGCCAGGATTAAAAGCATTAAATCCTTCTTTGTTACAGTTGGTTTGCAAAGATGCATTAGAACCAATGAGCGACTTCCAAGTGTCACGACCCTGGGAGGTAGGGTGGTGTATTCCGTCAGCGATCAGTGAAAACAATGAACTGGCCGGCTTGTTTATGACAGTAAAGTTGATCTGCTCGCCAATCTTCATCCCCAGACAGATCTTGGTGAAGGATGTGTTCCAGTAGGTTGGTAGCTTTGTTTCTTCAGTGTCGAACCCAGTCTCCCCTCCTGCAAGGTTGAACGTTTCTTTGTTGCTCCACAGACTGGAATTGTAGTGAAATGTTGACTGTAAAGGATTTCAAAATGCAAAAAAGCAATTTGTTACATGAGTAATTGCCTTCGAAATAAATGATAAAATAGTGTATATTATGGTAATCAATCAGTGTATTTTTTTATTTACTGTTTACCAAATAGTCGAAGAAGCAACAAATGAAAATTAAGATGATGATGTTATTTTAATTTGGAAAAACATGCTGAGATGTGTTTCACATTTTCATAAGTTACAAACAGCTAGTTACGTAATGTTTAAAAAGTGAACAGGAGTGTTCAGGAGAGCGAAGCCGAGTGTTTTAGGACTGGATAAAACACGAATTGCGAATTTATTGCGCGGCTTAAAAAGCTTTACTGTACATCTATCCATTCTTACACTAAAATACAGACATTGGGTTATTTTGGCCTAGAAAATCGGGTGTAAAATTTAGCCTTGTCCTTATCAGATATAAAGACAATCATTAAAAATTAATTTCTATTGTATTTCCTTCACGAATTATTAATGAGTTTTTTTTAAAGTATTCTAGTAGTAGTAGTAGCAGCAGCAGCAGCAGCAGCAGTAGTAGTAGTGGCAGTAGTAGTAGTAGCAGTAGTAGTAAATTGCTTTAATTTATTTGCATGACCGCAAGATTTTACAGTATTGCAAAAGCTAAGTAAATACTAGTTTAAAAGAACAAAAAAAGAGTAATAGTAATAATATCCTAAGTTACATAACTTTCTTTCGATAATAACAATGTATCACGTATATCCGTACATGAGGAAACAAACTTCATTACTAGCTTATTTACACGATAGTCGTTAGAGTTCATTAGTAGTTTTATTGGAAGGGGGGCTAGGTGGAGGGGGGCACTAAAAATATTTTAATACTGGGAGGCTCCGCCCCGATGTCCGACCTCTTACCCTTTTACATACCATTTTTGACAGAAAAGGTACTCCTTTCGTATACCTTCTATTGACTATTAGTACCCCTTTCGTATACCTAAAACAGGAAGTCTTCTTGTCATTTTCGCGTAGCGTTCAATAAATTAAAACAGTACAGTCATAAGGTATGTGTGTTCGAAATATTTTAATAAAAGGACCGTTTAAATACCTCAATGACAGATTTCCCTACCCTTTCATATATTTCGACTCGTGAAATCCTTACCCTTTCATATACCTGAAGCGTGAAAAAGGTACCCCTTTCGGGCGGAGCCTCCCCGTATAGGCCATTCTAGGGAGTATCCCCCGGGATTTTTAGGTTGAAGTACCTTTAACATTCGCTGATTTAAATCCGCTGCGGTATCCAGGAGGGAAAACATGGTAAATTTCAGTAAACATCTCAGGGATAAAATCCATGATTTTCGATCTGTGATATCTCCACCGAAAATTATCCTTCCTGCAAAACAGCTCGTTCAGAAGATAATTTACTACCGTTTCGTCGCTTTTCGATTTTTGGTCAGTATTTTGGGTTAGCAGATTTTATTTAAGTGTAAACACCGTTGTGTTTTACCCTTCCAACTGTATCGTGATTGTGAGTCAGTGTCACACCACTTTTTAACAGCGGCTTATACCTGATTATAAAGAGGTTTCAATGTAATCCGCACGAAAAACCATGTCCTAGATTTCTTGCCATGGGTAGTGGTAGTGGTAGTCTTCTTCTTCTTCTTCTTCTTCTTCTTCTTCTTCTTCTTCTTCTTCTTCTTCTTCTTCTTCTTCTTCTTCTTCTTCTTACATACAGGCCACCGTAAAGGTTTGATCTAATGGCATAGCCCCCGGTAATAACAATTGATTGAGAACAAAACAGGCGATAACTATACCTTGTTACCGTCAATCTTCATGACTGGCGTCCAACCCCCATCTCCGCATCCAAAGTCTCCGATGTGACACAAAACTGAAGTTGGTTTGGAGTCCAAGACGAGGGTAACCACCTGGCTCATGTTCTGCCTGGTCAAGGGAAACATTTTATCACGTGTGAATACTTCAAACCTGCTCTTTTTTTTTTAACTGTCTTGTAATGTTTATCGGTCAGTTGTATAACTGGAAGATAAGTGAGAATTCACACTTTAAACCATAAAGAGGCTAAGCAAAGTTTATTACATTGAAGCACTAAACGTACACTCAGGGAAACTGTACTTAACGTTCCCTCAAATCATTTGAGTTCTTTCGTTTTGTTATCGTTCTCTGATTACTGAGCGCCAGTTCTGCATCACGGCTTATTATCAGTGTACTTAGATTCACGGTTTTAAAGTGGTTGTTGCACCTCAAACAAAAAAAAAAGAAAGTTTTTAGCTCAGTTGTGGCGCATCTGTGAATCAAATTAAATTGGCCACGCATGCCAACAGTAGATGCCAAGTTGACTGAAACTGCGAAGTGCAACACCCCCCTTGCAATAACTGGGGAAATAGTTTCAAATATTTTCACAAAAAGGCGTCATTCGGCAAATATCAGAGAAGTCCAACAGCCGAACGCTAACTTAACACCTGTAAGGAGATAAAAGTGGTTCAACCATTATGAAATTTTTCACATTAGAGTAGGGAAATATATTTAACAGAGATTACGCTTTTCGCAGTGTTCCCTTCGGTAAAAGTTAATAAAATGCTAGGCAAATATTCATCGTCTTTCAATTTAGGTTTTAGGTATTATAATTGAAGTTCGCGCTGTTCACAATTTCTCATTAAGTCGTATTTACCCAGTTCGGTGCCGCGCTTGTTGTTAGTTAGTATTTGCACATTTATTGTTTTTGGCTTTATTGGGGTTTCGCTGTTCGCTATTTTTAAAAGAATGAGCAGTAGTGGTTTATGTAGCTCTTGGAAGTCAGCAGGGACGCTGTTGTTTTAGGACGAATGTTACTCTAGCTTAACGTGTGTTTTGGATAGTCAGGTTAGGTTCAGTTATAGAGTTTTACCATTTCCGTGCAGGTCAATTCTGGTACAATTTGTACACCTGCCTGATACTTTCAATAGTCGGAATTCCGGAAAGGAATATTTAGTGGTTAATTATCCTTATATGCAAAAGCAACTCAGCAAATCTTTTGTTACAAGTTCACCTGTCCTTGGTCCTTACCGAACCTATTCATTATTTTTCCGTTTCCAGTATTAAAAGTAATTTAGTGTCTTCCGTAATCTCAACTTCAGTTTTAAAATAGTAAATTAGTTCCGTCCGCGTTGTAAAATAGCGATTTAGTTTTCTGCCGCAATAAGAGTTAATTTAGTATCTTCCAACAGGAATACCTTCTGTTATCGACTTGTAATCTCACTCGGAAGCTGTTCACACATAATTTAGATGTTAACTTAGATCTTTTGTCTCTACTACCTGAAGTTTGCCACACTGTACCTTGAAGACAAAAGAAAGATGTACAAACAAAGACATCTTTTACAATATATGAGAAACCTTGTTGAGCTTGTAAAATCGGTTACATCAGAAGAGGGTTACGTCTGCGGTTACATAGACGGTTACATCTACGCTATATGATGGTTATATTTTCTGACTTGAGTCAGAATAAACCTCTGCTGTTGAAGATCGTGTTTTCTCTGCTGTTCGACGAGTCCAGTTAGTCAGATCCCTGGTACAGAAGTTGTGACGAGCTTCCTCTCGCCCGCAAGTGAGTTGCTCAGAAGTTAATTTTCCGCCTCGTTATTGGAGCTCACAGTTAGCATAGGCACGTTGTCTCCGAGAACAACAAATCTCCCCAGTACAAGCAAAAACCCTCGCCACACTGGTCAGGAAAAACTCTCGTCACACACCTACCTATCTTTGTCATAGACGTCCTTGCAAGAAATGGCAGCTAAGAAATTAAATGAAATAACATTTACAGTTATTTTTTAAAACACTATTGTTGTATCATAACAGTTTTTTGTAGGACAGTTATTTTTTGACTCTTTTAACGCATATCGCACTGAATATCTATATGACGTAATCATTTTATCAAAGATACCTCGCAACGAAGGAGAGTGACGTTCAGTCTCACGGTACCATATTTCACTAATTAATTCATCTCTGTAATTATATAAGACGTCGTAGTTCTTGAGTTAGTTCTTATTTTGTTTTTCTACAGACATGCGCCTCTTTGAGACAGAAGCTATATAAGCTCGACTGTGCGTTGTTACAGTTCCTGACGACTGCAGTAGTTAACCTGCATAGTACTATCGATCGATACCCTAACACCATTGTTCGCAAAATATCTTTTTCATATATCTGTTTTCTCTCTTGACTGACCGCGGATTTTAATCAGATGAACAAAATTTTCATAAGTAAAAGCAGCGATTCTTTTCTTCATTAATTATTATTATTTTTAATAAACGGTTTAGTTTAACTTAAAAATACCTCTTTCGCAGTATTTTCCGAAGTAGCCTCTCTTACAATTGCAATTAGAGCAATTACGGGTGTTGGGCACACAAGTACCCCCATTTTGGCAACATGCAGACAGTCGTGGGGTCTGAAAAGAAAAATCGATTATTAAAATGATTCTAGAGTTCGAGCGGCCACGGGAGCCGCGAGAAACCCGGGCGCGGATTAACCCCGGTCAATCGTAAAAACAAAAAAACTCTTTATAAGTTCTGAGGGGGAGAGGGGTAAGAAAATTACAAGGATTTGCATTTGAAATGGATCCACAGAGGCAATAAGGTGACCTTAATAGAAAAATAGAGAGCCATTAAGCAACGACCACGGCAACGGCAACGGCAACGAAAACGTCATTTAAAAATGTAAGTTCTCGTTGTTGTAAATCTTTCGAGAAAAGTTTTCAACTTGTTTATCTTGTCAGGAGCCCATCACTATCTTGTAAAATGCTGTAGCTAAATTAGTATAAACAGCATTGAAGTTTGGAAAAAGAAAGAATAGTTCACCGTGATACGCTCACGTTCTACACAAAACCTCAAATTTGGTCATTTCACGTTGTGCTGATCAGCATGGCCAAGAAATGCACCAAAATATAAAACACACGTGCAGGGCCATTGTTTTTGCTCATTAAGTGTATTGCCTTGTGATGTAATCGTTGCCGTTGCCGTCCTCGTTGCTTTAGCTCTCTAATGATTCGAATTCGCATTTTCCTTCTACTCCTCCGGGTTGCTGTACTTTCTAGAAGACAAGAAATATAATCACACCAAAGTTTGCCATCTGCATGAAATCTCTCCACATAGGCAATACAATAAGCCTACCTTAATAGAATAATGATGCGAACTCGCATTTTCCTTATACTCGTCCGGGTTGCTGTCCTTCGTAGAAGACAGCAAGTCGCACCAAAGCTTGCCATCTGCTTGTAGGGATGCAGCCATGTTCAAAGATTGGCAGAGAGGATTGCTGAGGCATTCAAAGATGCCATCAAAGATGTCGTGCACTGTGTATGTTCCAACATTTTCCACGTTCAGATAATGGAACTCGTCTTTTAGGAACACATCTTGACCGTGATCTCGGGAACAAAATTTGTCTAAACAGTAAATTATCATCTTGGATCAGTCCTGTTAAATCACATTGAAATGTGTGGCCTAACCAAAACTTAGTTTTGCAATTATCTCCATTCTCGGTCTTGCCTTCTATCTACTTAAATTTTCACTAAATACCATCTCTCAACTGAGTAGCAGGTGTCCAATGTGCGTAGTTGTCAGATATAAGAAACATTCTACTTTTGTTCTCAATTTATGAGCAATAATTCCGTTTATCGATATCGTAAATGCGGAAACAGGCTATATGTTATTCCAACCAATATGAGATAAACGAAGCCCATCTGATGACTCTGATGGCAATTCTTTTTATTGTAAAGATAGCATCCACCGTTTTGAGGTCGATATGTTGGACAAAAGTTCCAAGTTTCCCATGACTGTATCTCACAAAGGTATTCAAACTAAATTTGACTCTTCCATAACTGAAGTAAAAAGATTAAAATGTTGAAAAAAATGAGAAACCATTGGAAAGTCGAATCGAGCACTAATGTTGTAACTTAGTTGAAAGCATTAAAATACAGGAAATTATTTGTTGTGTGGCATTAAACATCAGTCAGAAGAACTTAAACTGATCCATCTTTCGAAAAACCGCTTGGCTCTTACTGTTCTTTTATTCAGTTAAGCGGTAGTTCCGTTCACACAACCAAAACACACACATGACAGAAATTTTAACCGAAAACTCTCCATTTCAATCCCGACTGGTTGTTACAAAACTGCGTTCTCTTCTATCTCAATAATGTTTTTGGACTTGTATGTTTGGAGCAATGTTTTAAAGAATTTTCTCAAACACGCGAACTCGAACAAATTATTTTCTTAGCAAAGCTATTGCAAGAAAGATAGCGCTTTCCAAAACTACCCGCTTTATTTTGAACACATAATAGAGTTTGGAATACACCAATCCGTGTTAACTATTAGCAGGCAAGTTTGGGCAAGCCTATTGTTGCAATTGTAGTAGAGTGACGCTGATTAGTAAACGTATACCGAATTAGTATGGAGGAACGCAATTTTCCCTAGGTTATAACAAAGGGTGACGTCATGGACTCGACCCTCATACATATTAATGATTTACCTATACCTATACCAATACCTATACCTATACCTATACCTATACCCTAACGGGGCTTAATTCCATCCCTAACATACTACTTGAATTGTTTGTTTGTTGTTTTGCTTTCAAGAGAACGAGTGTTTTTCTCCATTTGGCTGACTAATTTTTGGCGTCGGTGCCTCAACAGCGTTAAGAAACTTCTGTCCTTATCGTATTAACAAGAAATCGCAATGAGTCCTCTTAATTTCATCCAACATTTCGCTCTACGAACTGATGTTTGATCGTTTAGCTAGCCAGTAAAAAGCAAGGCAAATGAATCACATAACGTCGAAATTTCAGCGATAATACGCAAAAATATCTTCCTGTGAACTCGATCGCTTCCTCTTTTGTTTCCTCAAACCGCGTTGCTTGTCCGCTAATCACCAAACGTTATGTTTGTCAAACACGATCTTGGATGAAAATGTTTGATTTTTTAGCCGGGGCTTTAGTATAACTTGTGTTTTGCGCGACGAGGAAAATTTCAGCAAAAAAAAAAGCAAAAGCACCTAGAAATTACTGAAAACTATACCAAAGTCGTATCTTTTTAAAGTCGTATCTTTTTAATATTGCAAAGTTATAGCTTCGGAAAGTCGGGAAGTTCTACAGAGACGTTTGCATTCAGGGGGACACAGAACTTGCTCCCCAGCACACAAACGTCTTTCAAGTTTCCCGCTTTTGTAGAACCATATTTTCGCTATTTTGCAAGAAATGACTCTCAAACTTGGCGATTTTACAAAATTTCAGGGGTGTTTTGTAGTAGCGTCGATGGATTTTCCCTACCTGGTGGATTTAAAGTGGGCGTGCTATTAAAGGGTATCATGTTTCTTTGGTAATCGATGTCCAAAAATGAACTCACAAAACTTGTTCTACTATAACCAAAGATGTTACTGCAGTTGTTGTTTCATCTATTTTTCGACTGGGATGTTTTACCGGCTTGTTCTCTCGGTTACTGTGACCTTCATTTTCATAGTTCGGTTGGACTGAATAAAGAACATTCTCACTACAGCATTATATTTTAGATATTTGAGCTTTGCCACCGCAAAGTAAAATTAAATTCTATTTACAAGACTTCAACAACTTATTTTCGATGGTCAATAAAGCTTCACTGTAATAATTTCTTGTTTCATTTGCATATTTGCTACGCAAATTCATCTTCAATAGATCCAAATGGTCTGCTGAGCAGCAACAATATCGATAGTCGTAGAAACAATACAACTTTCTTTAATTTTCCAGACCTGTTTCGACGGTGCATCCGTCATCATCAGTGTGTGGAAACAATCCGTTGAACAGGATGTTGGACAAGACTCTGAACTCAGCAGATTTTTGTGAACGTGCGAAGGTCCATCCGATCATAAGTGTTCGCGCTCTCGAGTGGAGAAGAGTCGGCTTGTTTCGCCGACATAACAAGCGTTACAGCTTGCACACGAGAATTTATACACCACGCGTGTGCGGAGCCCTTTAGGGATGGCATCTTTCACACTAAAAAGATCTTTGATTTTGAAAGTAGTAAAGACTAGTTTAGTATCAATAAGCCTATCGGATGGATCTTCGCACGTTCACAAAGATCTGCTGAGTTCAGAGTCTTGTCGAGTATCCTGTTCAACGGACTGTTTCCAGATTCCGGACTATGCAGCTACTAAATATCAAGTGAGGCTTAAGGAATCCATGCATATTAAATGGGAGAAACCCAATCTCAATCAGCAGGTGAAGCACATAAACCTGACACTCTCCCTGTAAGTCGCTCTATGTCTATTATTTAAACTATTTAGCACGCAATATTGTAAACGCAATGTAACGAACCTTGTAATTTCACGCGCATTATAAATTCAACGGCGATTTCAAAACTGTACACTGATGATGACGGATGCACCGTCGAAACATGTCTGCAAAATTAAAGAAAGTTGAATTGTTTCTACGACTATCTTCAATAGAATTATAAGATTTTCTTATTTTATTTTTTATTTTTTTTTTCTATTTGTTTCTGCAGTTTATCTATAAGAAACAATAAAAATTAATGTAATAATAGTTTACATGTTTGGAATCCATTTGTGACTCCCATAAACGTGGAAAAATATATAGTGGGATTAAGATGTAATGGTAAAAAGATTGGCTTAGACCAATACCACTCTGCACACTTTGCAGCCGTAGCGAGGTATATTTCTTTCAGAAGCTTTTCAGATATCGTACATGCGCAAACAGGCTGTATATTATTCCTACCAATATTAGAAAAATGAAGGCCTTCTGATGACTCTGATGACAATTAGTTTTATTATTTTTATAGTTTTAATTTTATTGGCGGAGTGGTGAGAGCGCTCGCCTTCCACCAATGTGGCCCGGGTTCGATTCCCGGACTCGGCGTCATAAGTGGGCTGAGTTTGTTGGTTCTCTACTCTGCTCCGAGAGGTTTTTCTCCGGGTACTCCGGTTTTCCCCTCTCCACAAAAACCAACATTTGATTTATTTAGAGTTGATTTGATATATGTGAGGCGCATTTGAAAATTGTATAATTGAATTTGCGCCATATAAATAAATATTATTATTATTATTATTATTATTATTATTATTATTATTATTATTATTGTAAATATAGCGTCCACCGTTTTGTGGAGTTCTAAGTTTTCCTTAACTGCATCTCACAAAGGTATTCAAATTAAATGTTGAAGAGAAGGATAGACCATACGAGAGAAAGAAGAAAAGAAAAAGGAAAAGAACAAGAAAAATAGACTTGGGTAAGGAGCCGGGGAGAGCGGGGTGGTTGGGGGGGGGGGGGGGGGGGAAGGGCTCCGCCCCGAGGTCCGACCGCTTACCCTTTATATACCATTTTTGACAGAAAAGGTACCCCTTTTGTATACCTTCCTTTCATATACCTGCCACTAGCAAAGTACAGTCATAAGGTATGTGTTCAAAATATTTTAATGAAAGGCCCTTTAAATACCTAAATGACAGATTTCGCTACCCTTTCATATACTTCAATTCGAGTCGTGAGATCCCTACCCTTTCATATACCTGAAGCGTGAAAAAGCAACCCCTTTCGGGTGGAGCCTCCGCGTATATGCTGTAATAGGGGGTACCCCCACCCCCCGGGGGAAGGAGAGGGAAAGTGAGATTGTTTTACTTGTAACATCAATTTCAAAAATAGATGTCCTTAGATCTGGCATTTTGGTGGCTATCTGTTCCATTGAGGGTAGGCTTTCGGTGTCGACTGGATTAAAGAGTGCACACGGATTTTCGCTGGCTATAACTGGCTAAACATGGCCTAAAAGATTCGCAATGGGAAATCATAGGCCCTGAGGGTTTCCGAAATGTTGAAATTACTGTTATTGGCAGTCGGAACGTCAGCTAGCATTTTCAGAAATAAACCATTTCCCAATAATGTTCGTGGAAAGTTCATTTTGTCTACCATTTTCTCAAAGGAAGGTATTGTTCCCTAACATTTTCGGGAAATTAAAATTTCAGCTAAGGAATCAACCGAGTAGACAAAAATTTACCTTCTTGGTAACAAAAAATATCACTTTAAACAGACTTATGCCTTTCTACAGCTTTTCCCTTATTTAGCTCGATGGTTGCTCCTGTTCAATGTATAGTCATCACAATTTTTTAGTTCGGAACGCAAAAGTATAGTCGTACTTTCTTTTTCACAAAATGACCCTGAAGCATGCTCCGGGAGCAAAACCATTCTTGTTTACCGGCCCGTTTAGGGAATGATTTTGCAGCTTTGCTATTCAAAAGGCAGAAAGTAAACTACTCGATATTGTTTTCCCTAAAAAGGCTTCAGCAGTTGTAAGTTATAAGCTACAAACACAAAACCTAACTTGCAATTTTCAGTGCAGTCAACCCATCGGCGATGGCTTCCACAACAAAATATAAATTTAATAAAAACAAAACTTACGAGAAAAAAATATTTTTGCCACCAGACACACTAAAATCGATTCGGTGCACAATAAAAAGTTACAATGCATAAGCTAGGTTTTACGAGGTCTCATTTTCTTGTCGGCGTAATTATTGTTTTCCAAGCAGAGGGTATTCCTTTTACATTTGTTTTGCAGCTGCTACCGCAGGGCCGTTTTCACTTCCCTCAGTTAAAATTTTGAATTGACGTTTCCTTCCTTGATTGTGGATCTTGCGAAAAATATTACCAGGCTGAGTACTTTCACAGAGGCGTAAATATTTTTCGATGTTCCATTCAGAGGTTATATATATAAAATTGAAACAAAAAAGAAGGCCTACATATTTCCTCGGGATAATTTTTGTCTGGCTGCAAACCAGTATCAACTGAAGGTGATTTCACTGGTAAATACAGATTGCAATTAAAGAGAAATTGTCCGAAAGAGTACCAGATGACCTATGGGGTATTAAGCATCGTTTTAGTAGTTTCAATTTCCCCCTTTTGACGGAATGAAACTGATGAAAAGTTTACTGCGAAGACCGAACTAATCTATTCGTGCGTCCGGCTGGCATACTGGATATCAGCTTCACTTTAGTTTACTTTATTTGCTGATCCACAACACATGCAGGCATGAAAATACACAAGACTTTTCAACTAAAACTACAGTAGTAAGGTGTGAGAGATTGATTTGGAGTATATAGGGTGTTGCTTTAGTAATATTACGCCTTAAAATCAAATGCTAATCAAGGCACCAACTATCTTAAAACAGACGCAAGAGTGGCGCTGAACTCACCAGCATACAGTACTGAGCCCAGTCCAAATGAAATCCACGCAAGGAGAACCAAGCCCTTGCGAGAAACCATACTCTTAGTTTCTTGAGTCTTAGTGTTGTTGTGAACAGACTTTCATAAATTAACTGGCGAATTTAAATGAGTGAGTCATTAACAATTCTTTCTTCCTGTGCAGGGATAAATTATTCACAAAGTTACTAATTCAAGTTATGTTAATCAAGTAATCTTCACCGGGGGAAATTATTTTGTCTGTCCTTAGCGCTTTTTCAACGTTTCGGTATCTTGAGCCAAGTCACCAGTAACTTGTGATGATGAAAGGCCATCGATGTTACTAGAACGAGCACCAAGAAATTACTGAAATACCAAAGTTTGGGAGTCGTACCTTTTTAATATCGCAAAGCAATAGCTTCGGAAAGTCGGATAGTTTTACAGACAAGAAGTGACAAGAAGTGACAAGAAGTGACTCTCAAACTTGGCGATTTTACTAATTTTCAGAGGCTTTTTGTAGTAGCGTCGATGGACTTTCGCCACCTGGTGAACTCATAAAACGTTGGGAAAAAAAAAGGCCGAACGGTCTAATCAGCGCGTAAAACTACCCTGCTTCTTTGGTAACTCATGTCCAAAAATGACCGCATAAAACTTGTTTTACTATAATAAGGAATTTGTAGGATACTGTTACCATAGCATCACCTTATAAATGGAGGTATTATGTAGTGATGCATTGAATAATAGGTGCAAGAAAGTCCTTGAAAACATTGTGAGCCTTCAAAAACGACTCTTTGCTCATAACTTCGTTTAAGAAACCGGCCCACTGTACTTTTCAATCATACCAACCGGTAACAGAAGCACGAAGCCCACGGCCTCGTGCTTTCATCTTTATTGTCGTGTTTGAAAAAATCAAATGAAACTTTGCACTTGTCGTTTGAAATGACTTCCAAACGGTTTTTAAAGGGTTTACCAGCCAAGGGTGTCTATAAGGGTTGCAACCTCTTGAAACTGGGTATCCGAGGGTTTTCAAGTGACCAGAATTCCTCTCCGCTGGCAAATTACGGTTTTATTAATTTGAAAAGACGTGTTTTCGCGTGTTTATATTTTATTTTTCATTATCGCACTTTTAGTCTGATTTATCGTGCTACGTCACGCTCTTGCGACTGTAAGTAAGAATGTACTGTAAGATAAAGTACAGTTTTGTAACAACGATTAGATGCCTCAACGTGATGTCTTACTTAGCGACACCTTCCAGTTAAATGTCAAAGTGGCTTTGAGCCAATGAACTCGGAAAATGAATTATAAACCACTCGTGGTTTTATGGTTTTGATTCCTTCGTCAGGAAATGTTATTTGAGAAAGCTCCAAATTAAATTCTTTAGTTACATGTTAAGCTTGATTTAAAAAATCTCTATAGTGTTCACGATCACGAAACACGACAGGAGATCCGTTCATCTACATAAACATCTATAACTTGCAAAATCCTTGTCCATAATGATGATGATGATGATGATGATGATGATCATAAAACTAAGCAAGAGGTGTCTGCATGGAGTTCAAAGCTGACTTGGAATGACTAAATGAGTCAGATATGATTACCTCAGTGGGCAGGTTGTTCCAATCTTTGTTCGTCCTCGGCCAGAAACTAAACTTGTACGCATCACATGATGCTTGAGGTGAGATAAACTTGAGGGGATGGGCGGAGGGAATAGTCACTTCCACCTGTTGGTTAAAGGTATTTCAGAACATGCAAAGTCAGGCCATCTGCCTCCTGTGTTCTAATGATGGCCAGTTTTGGGATGGTTCACTGATACTGTTGAGTGACAAACCCTTCCTTTCTTCAGTAGGCCCTAGTTACAAAACGAGCAGCCCGCCCCAGAATTCGCTCGAGAAGGTCTATTTGGTATTTCCTATAAGGGTCCCTCGATATACACGCATATTCAAATGTGGGGTCTGACCTGCAAAATATACGCATGGGCCTTGATCCTTTCAGGACAGGAGTGAACATTCCTTTTGATGAAGCCTAGGTACTGATTGGCTTTTTCTTCACATTTAAGATGTGTGTTTTCCAGCTCAATGTTTCAGTAATGGTGATCCCTAAGTATGCCTGATGGTCAACCACTTCTAGGGTTTGATTCACCTTGTATATTATTTGGTGAGTAATGGGGTTCCTGGATATATTAATTCGCAACACATAACACTTGGAGGGGTGAAAGTTTTTTTGCCAGGTTAGAGATCAAGCTCCAAATCACTCTTTAGACTAAGATCGTCTGCGTGATATTAGGTTTCCTGTTTACTGGTGTAGTCATTGACTTCCTCCTTGAAATCGAGAAGGCTGTTCACATATTCGTTGTGAGCCTCCTCATTTCCTTGTGTCTTAGTTTAATGAATTGCCTGAGTTTGGTTCAGTCTTGCACTCTTTTGCTCCGACGAGCTGTGTTGTAGCGTCGATGTTTTAGGCGTGTGAGTCGTTTGATGCGGTTGTTTAGCCAAGGAAGCTCTTAAGGGTTTTTCGGGGAAAAAGTGGTCTGAATCTTGAAATATTGTGTGTTTAAAATGATCCCATTTATCCCTAACTGACGGTCGGGTTCGAAGCACGAAAAGATAAAAAAAAAAAAAAAAAAAGCCACCTAAGATGCTCTTGTACTCCTTCCATATCCGCTTGTTTATAATTAAACACTCCTGGGTTGGTTTCGTTGGCGGTGGAACCTTGAGGTTAATGTGGCATATGGCTGCATTATGCGAGTGGTCACTCAATCCAGGCACAATGTGGGTTCCATTGATCAAGTTAGAATGAGTGGTGCAAACAAGTTCTAAGATATTATTCCCAAGGTTTCTTCCGTGAACCACCTGAGTAAGATTAAATCCATCAATGATCTCCAACAGTTTTTCACTAATAGCATCAGTTGCATACTGAGGATTTAACCTTATGGAACCATTTTCCCTGTTGCTGTCCGTAAGATTGAAGTCACCCCTAGGGATAACATGACTGCCTCTGGTGCCATCCAGTTCCGTAAGGTTGCTCATGGCAGATTTTAATTTTTTGCATGGTCTCCAAGTGGTGCAACAGCGAACTGCAGAAGAAGCAGCTTCTCGTTCGAAAAATCAGATCGAAAGGAAACGAACTCGTGAAACAAACAGTAATCCGGTTTAATACCTCAGTTACATGTGTGTTTTTTTGTTATAACTTTCTAACCAATCAAACACCTTCTCGACAAAAAAACTCTTATATCAATAATTAATGCCCTTATTTTGAGCAGACTCTTCTATTGTTCTAGCGTTTGGAGTAATACCTCCAACTAAAATATCTGTAAACTTCAACTTATCCAGAATTTTACTTGTCGAATTATCCTAAGTCTCAAGAAATTCGGTAATGTCTCCGCTGCATGCAAATCTCTTGGTTGGCTAAGCGTCTGCCAGAAACTCCGATTGAATACTGTTACTATGGTTCAAAAGTGTAGAACAAATCAGGCGCCACCATAAATTTGTAATCTTTTTCATGACAGACTTAGTGTATCAAGGACGTAGCACCCGAAATACGTTATAGCTAGACCTACCCAAATGCAAACTATCAACTGGTCAGCGCTCTTCTGCCTTTCGTGGGGCAAAAGAATACAATCTTCTCCCAGAAGATATTCGGTCGATGAACAACATCCCAAGCTTTAAAAGGAAAGCCGCTGCCCACTTTCTCGGAACAACTTCTTAAACATCTCGAATAATCTTCTTTTTTATTGCAATTTTATTATCGTGTGTCACTGATTGACGAACAGAGATCAAGTTATTTTCAGAAAGGTATGCATAAAGCTGATCATAGATAATCCTTTCAAATACCTTAGCCACAATGGGAATAATTGAAATTGGACGATAATTATTAATGTCAGATTGTTCGCCCTGTTATAACTTCAGAACATTTCCACTCCTCAGGGAAAATACCAGTCAATATTGATCGATTAAAGATTTCACAAAGAGAGAGTGAGATTAAATCAGAGCACTCCCTAAGGAGCCTCGCAGATATTTTGTCCAAACCTGTTGCCTTTGATTTGTATAATTTGGACAAAAGAGAACGTCGGACGTTATTGCAGAAACTACAATTCGCGAGCGAGCCGTTTTAAAGCCCATAAAGGTCGGACGCGAATATTATATGTTACTTGTGAAATGAAACAATAGATTTTGTTTGTCGTGTTTGTAATGTTAATCAGTAGAGATCTGTATGAAAGTTAATGCATACTAATTAGCGGAGCAGGACACTCTTATGAAAGTTAATGAGATTTTTATTTGGGTTTAGAGAGGTATACATGTGACTCAAATACTACCCGTAGATTGGTCGTTAGTCTTATGAATTATTAACGAATTTTACAATTCAATTTTAATATTTATTTTTATGTATTATCATTATTGTTGTTGTCATTATTTTATTTATTTACTTTTTTTATTTCTAAATACACAACCCCACCAGCTCTGCTGAATACTCCATCGTGTTTAAATAAAGTGTTCAGTTCAGTGAGAGCTGTCAACATTGGTAAATATGGTTACATATGATTGGCTATCACTCAACCCTCTTGGGAACACCGGATCTTGGAGGACATTTAAATTTAACTTTTAATAAAGTGATTACGACGAGGATATGACCTATATGGGGGATTAATTCTCTGTTGGAGTTATCCTTTCTTGTACAGACTGAAATTCATAGTCACAAATATTTGTTCCCGGAAAACGCGAGAAACAACAATAACAAAGGCAGGACGCTAATCAAGCGGTAGGTCGGCACCTTTCCCTCCCTTTAAAAACAAAAGGCCTCGAAGAGGACACGTGGGTATTGCTAATGAAAAGACACAAGGAGAAGGAAAAGAACGGGCAAAATGTGAATTTCAGTAAAACTGTTCATCATCGCGGCTATATATGTAACATCTCCAGATAAAGCCAGTACATAGTAATGCAGTCACTCAATTGTGAAGCAAAAAACAACAATTTATTTCCACGTTGTTAGAAGGAATGATTAAAAATAAAAGAAAAACTCAACTCTCATAACACTGTTTTATTTGGCAGTCATAAGACTAGCTGACAATATGGGACCGATCGCTTATTACGTCACGGGGAGGGAGGTGGCGGTGGTTTTGCAGGCGGGGGACAATTTTAAAACAAGCCCCTTTTTGAGGGGTAAGTTTTTCACTAGTAACAAACGTGAAGGGGGTCAAATTTTATGCCACAGCAACGGCAGTCTATCAGGGTTTATAACTGAGGCCAGGAAATAAAGGAAAATTTCTCGCTGGCTCGCTCGATTTAAGGTATTTTCCCTTGATTAACTTTTCTCGAACTTCCAACCTTTTAGCCTGCCAAGTCAGTGATGCCTTCACCTCATCATCATCATCATCATCATCACCATCATCATACATCTTTGTATGATTCGGTAGTCGGCATATTGAATGCTATGTAACCAAGCTTCGTCCCGAACGGACCATTATTTTTCTGGAGGGGGGCTATGAAAAATTTTCCTCTGCAATTTTGTTTATGCATCTCCGCAAACACTTTTTTCGAACAACACCTTCCTGCAAACATTTTTTTCCGATCTTTTTTAACCACGTTCGGACGCACACAAAGGAGGTTCCCTTTTTGCTATTTAATTTAATATTCTAGCGGATCGAAATCCACCAATCACTGCCCGCGAACGTTAACTCTTGACACCTCTGAACTCATCTTTTTCATTTTCTGAGACGTACAGTATAATGCTTGGCGGCAGTGAAAAGTGAAACCGTTGCTTGAATTTTAAATGTCCAGTCCTTGTGTTATTATATGAAGTTTAATTCAATGAAGTGTAAAATATTGTTCATATTTAATTGCTGCAATAAGTTACTGTTTTTAAGAAAAGCTCAGCGATTTACTGATTTATTATTTGATTTTATTGCCAACATGACAACTTTGAAATGCCCTACTTGGGTTTATTTTGTGCATAGTCAATTTGAAGATCCAATGTGTTACTTTTATTTATTTCAATTATTATTTCATGCAATATTTGGTGCTCAAATTTGGTCAAATAAAATGTTGATTTTAATGAAGCCCTGCATCCTGTCTACAAACAACTACATAGTTTTAGTGTAAATTTCAGTTTTTAATTTTTTTTTTCATTAATAGGTTACAAGTTTCTCCGATCTCTATGCAAACTATTTTTTTATACATATCATGTTTGCAAGCAATTTTATTTTGTCTTTTAGCCGGTATGCCTTGCAAACATTTTTTTTTTCAATATTTTCCACCACCCCGCCCTCCAAAAAAATAATAGTCCGTTCGAAACCTAACCAGACCACCTACAACTATATAAGTATATAAAACTATAAAGAAAAACAACAACCGGACAGCAATTTTATTCACAGACACAAACAGGCAAACGTATTTTAAACAATGTAAAATAATACAAGCAATAAACGCGAGAAAAAATAAACGAGATATTGAATAAACAAGATAAAAAAAGTGCATGTGTAAGGAAGAAAGGAAGGAGAGAATTATGGCCTCCTCAGGAGGGGGTGGGTATTATTTTTACCTGAAAATATTTTGTGGAGTTCAGTTTTGAAACCCTACACTCGGACGCAATAAACGAAACCAGGAGCCCATGTTTGCTGCACAACGTGCAGCGACCTCTGTTCCCCCAACAAAGGCTACCATGATGTATGTGTGGGTTTTGTTAACTTTTTAATGTGCTTTGTGAAAAATGAGTATAATTGAAGGGCTGGTGGCATAACCGAGCCAAATGACGTTTAGGGCTTATTTTTGCATATGTTTTTTCTTGGAAAAGAAATGGAAGCTGACAAAAAAAAAAAAACAACTATGGGGCAATGTTGTTCTGAAAATTCAGCTGATTAGGACCAAAAACAGAAAAAGGCCATTTAAGTCATTTGGGTCGGTTATGCCCCTAGCCCTTAATTTTATTGTAAGTATATACACAATAGGCAGGGTATGCCAAAAATTGAAAAGATTGTATGGTCTTTCAATTATTGATCATTGAATGGTGCTAATTTACAGAATGATGATGTCAAATTAAGTAATTTTGACCAATCATAAACCACTATGGAAGTGCTATGTAAGTTTACTAAAATGGAATTTAGGGTTTTATATCTCTAATTTTGTTATTTACCCAAGTGCAGGTGCAGTGATGCATGTTTAATAATATATGAGAGCCATTTGTCATTATTTGAATGATTACAAAGTTGATAAACACATGGGTCCCCTATCAGGTGTGAATGCATGTTAACTTAAAAACTGTGACAACAATGTAATAATAATAATAACAATAATAATAAACTAAACTAGTGTATTATATAATATTTCGATTGCAAATATGGACTGATTAAAAAGAAGTTTGATGGTAAGCATAGTCCTTTCCTTATTTTCATTGTCTTTTACCTTGCTTGTAACCTGTTGCCATTAAAATGGCCTGATGACAATGACAGGTGCAAGGTGGATGCTTTTCACAACGAAGATGTAGTACACAGGACTACACCTGTCCTATAGAACTAATAACACAATTTGGACTATTACCCCGTCACTTTTCACAAGTCAAAGTAGGAGTCACCATCCAATAGATAAATAAGAGCATCAAACTTTTATCCTAGTAATAATCATCATGCAAAGTGCGATTGGCCAAGTTACCCAGATAAAAAATACAGTGACTTGTACTGCGACCAGCTCAGAAAGCACCATTTTCAACTTGTATTACAGGAACTTTTCTTCCGTTTGGTGGACAGTGTGTATGACTTAAGTTTAGGCCGTAGCATTTCATCCGCATCAACAACTTTGCCGTCCTTCTTTAGGTCTCTCTCTACTTTGGCATTCATGAATTCGTTGATGCGTGTATTCGCCAACTTTGACACCAATGCTTTAAAACGTCCACAGGCAACCTCAGAATTTGAGGCACCCTCGACTGAAGAAAGGGACGCGACAAGCAATCTAAAATCCGTTTCTAGTTGTTCATTATTAAGCACAGAGGACTAGCACATCTCGATAAATTTCGTTGGAGGTTTGCATCACAAGGAAACTCTCGAACATTTTCATCGACATTTCTTAGAAAGGGAATAAGTTCAGTCCTAGGGAAAACCAGGTTTCCTTCGTGTAAGATTTGCAGACTAACTGAAATCGACGATTTGTCTTTCATTGTCAAGTCCTGAAGCAAATCAAGCTCGAACTCCATGTTTCGTCTTCTCCCGTGCGACACTTTTCCACGACCTTTCTTTTGTTGTAAAGTTTCTCTGCGCAGTTTAATCATCCTGTGAAGTGCCGCTCCACAATATCTGTAGAGATCTTCCTCTGATTCTGGACATAGTTTTGATTTGATCCTATTTGAATTCGAAACATTTGTCTTTCTTCTCTGCACATGAGCATGCACGCAGGTATAAACCATTTCGTGTATAAGGCTAACAACCCTGTGGACCACTTCGCAGTTGAACTCTTGTCCGACTAGAAATCTCTCCACGATCGACCGTTCTTGCGAAGCCCGTCCACGTCGAAAATTGTTAAGCACCTTCATCCAAGCCACTGAAAATGCAGCTTTCCTATTCGGCTTATCGGGAGACATGGAACATTCACGAGCAAGTGTTGAGAACTTGCGGCAAAATCCAGCGATTAGAAGCTGATAATTAGGCCTTTCTGCTTCGCTGAGTATGTGCTTTGCGAAGCATTCCCTCTCGGGAAATGCTTTCACTCGTGGAGTTTCCTCAACTTTTTGCCGAATTTCAGCTTCCACTTGGGCAGCATACTCAGCTGAAAATATCCAAGAGGTTAGCTCCTCTATGTCGTCATTTTTTAAACTGGCATCTTTTCTGGTTCGCTTTTTCTTTGTGGTTTCTCTCGCGGCCGCGGTCGAACTTACAGGCTGGCTTTTCTTCCTTTTAGAACCTGATGGACGCGAAACAATTTCAGTTGTACTTGTTTCTGAACTGCCACTATGGGAAGGATTTTCAAACGCTGACTCATTTGAATCTACATTTGAACAGCTTGAACTACTAGAGGATTCCTCGCGTCTGTCTGCCATTTTGTTTTCTTTTCTGAGCGGGCTGAACTTCCGGTGACGCAATGCGTTATTCGTGATTGGTCATCGAGGCCCTACGGAAATCTAATATTCGCGGGAACTTCGAATCTAAAAATAAATTGGTCTGTGAAAACGCCGTGACAGGTATATAGGGCCGTTGAGCGCTCAGGGTTATGGGCTCCTGAGGAAACACAGCGTAAAGCAAGCGCTTGCCCCTGACATGTTTGGGGTCTCGTATTTCCACCAGTTTGCCACGGATTCTTATAAAACATATTTACGCATATTAAATAAATTTTGGAATGATGAATCGATCTATGGAGGTGGGTTTTTGTTTAAATGAAAAATTGTTATATTGTGTGACTTCGTGGAAGTGGTCCTAAATGATTTGAATTGCCAGTAACCACAACGACACGGTACACTTCGAAGGTAAACAAAGTGTATTTCCGTCTCATGGACTGGAATATCGAACGTTCGGAAATCGAACTCAATCGAACTATCGAACTCAATCCATGGATTGAGTTCGATTGAGTTCGGTAATCGAACTGAATGGAACACCGAACTTTGTGTGAGTTTGATTTCCGAACCAATCGAACTCAATCGAACTCATTTCATTAGATTGTCTTCGATTGAGTTCGGTCTAAGAACTAAATCGAACAGAATCCAATGAATTGCGATTGATTGTGTTCGGTGAACCTATACCTGCCAACTTTTTCTGTGTCAAATGCGTGAGATTTTCGTCTCCTCGTGATCGGAATTTCCAAAAATGTTCCGGCCACTTCCGAAGTTTTCTTGAAGACTTCCCAACACTACCGAACATGTCAGAAGATGTTACGATGGCTTCCGACACTTCCGAAGCTATTTGCTATTTTTCCAGTCTCTCAAATGCAAACTAAAACGCGACATTTTAGCTCGAATTCTGATACAGTTAGGACTCAAACTCGTCATTAAGCGCCGTTTATTGGCACATTAACGGGGAATATTGAATTGAATTTTTAGTTGTTAATGCGTCAAGTCATCCGGACTTCTACTGAAGTCTGGCGTGAGAGATTGTCCTCGATGCGTGACATTTGACCTAAGAAATACGAAAACAAGGGTAAAAAATGTGTTTCGTAACCAACGTTTAATTATTAACAGAGAGTACAACAGTACAACGATAACAAGAAAAACAGGCCTGTACTTACTTTCGTGTTTCTCCCTCTGCTGATTTTCCCTACCCCTGAACTAAGTAACCTAAGCTGCTAGCTTAAAGCCAACAAGCTTAGTTTAAACGTTGTCAAAACAGAGTTAATGATAATTGGGTCAAGGCAGAGATTATCCGTCCAAAATGAAGACGTCGAAATAAGAATTGACGATCAAATCATCAAGAGAGTTGGACATACCAAATCCTGGGTGTTACCATCGATGATTTGGTGCAAACACGTTGAAGAAATAAGCAAGAAGGTATCCTCAGCTACAGAGGTGCCCTTAAACGGGTGTGACCCTTTATTCCGAAGGAAACTGCCATTCAAATTAATAACGCTCTAATTTTGCCAAACTTTGATTACTGCAGCCCGGTTTGGGACTGTCTGAGTGGTTTCTTGAGTGATAAGCTCCAAAAATTGCAGAATCGTGCAGCTAGAATAATTACAAAATTGCCTTTAGATACGAACTCAGACCACCTCCTATCCACCCTTAACTGGGAGAGGCTATCAATTGGACGAAAGAAACAGAAAGCGTTAACGATGTATAAACAATGAATGGTCTTACTCCGGAATATCTCCAACGTCTTTTCGCTCAGAGCTACTCTAATTACAACCTGAGAAAACTATGAGGGATAAATTAACTGGCATTGCCGAAACCTAGAACCAATTATTTAAAAAGTAGCATCTCCTATAGCGGGGCCAAGGTATAGAATAACTTACCCGATAGCTTAAAAAATGTCGGATCTGTTAATCATTTTAAGTGAAATGTGAAGAACGTATCCAACATATCGGATTCCCACACGGCAATCATGTAAAACAGTTGTAAATAATCTTAAGTTTTAGCTTGTAATACTCAACTGATGATTTTCCGTGTTTAAATAAAGTCGACGAGGTGGTCCAGGCCTTTGAAAATATTTAAAAGCGCGGGCCTCTCAAATGGCCACAGCTGCTGCAAGTTGACCCAGGGCGGGAGTTCATGGGGGCTGTTTCCAGTGTTATGGAGAAACATGGAACAGGCATTCGTTTTGAGCATTTTGAAGTGCACCACGACTAGGAAATTGTTGAACGCTTCAACCGCAATCTCGCTGAGCGTCTGTTCGGGCAGCAGTACGCAGTCGAAATGCGAAAATACGCAGTCGGAATGCGTGTTGTGGCACAGCTTCGTTGGGCACCCGCTCGTGGATGAAGAACGGGCACATCTTCTCGAATTTCGGCCACAGCGGTCTGGGAATCTCGATGTCCACCTCGGCGAAGCCAGACAAGGCCCCCGCTTGAAGCCTTCACGTCTTCGCGTGAAATCGGGCGCCGCTCTAGTCGCCTCTTCGAAGCGCACGATGCTTTCCTTTCCGCAGGGCATGTCTTGCAGCATTGTCGAGAGGTAAAAGCGTTGGCGTCGTACCCTGCAATTTTCCGGCATGGGCGGGGGCTCGGGAGTTGGTGGCTGCGGATGGTGGTTTCCCCCGCTTCGTGGTAACTTGTGAAAACGATTCTTCGCCCGCCAACCACCGCGCCTTTCAACATCTCGTAGGCTTTATACCCCGGCGTCCACAGCTCGGCGCCTCTTTCGACCGCCCCCCGGAGGAGATAATGCATGCTGATCCCCGGGATTGACACCGCGTCTTTCAAAATGTCAATGCCTTTGTCCGTGTAGAAACTCCGCATTTTGTTCAGGGCCTCCAGCCCCGGCGCCACATCCAAGTTGTTGTAAAACCGCAGCCAGTTAGCGAAGGTCCGCATCCTCATTTCTTGGAACAAGCGTTGGCACCGCGCAAATTCATCCAGTGTCAGCACGTACTCACCTCTCAGTATGGAATACCAAGCGGAATAAGGTGGAAGGCCTTCGTAATCGAGCTTGTCGGGCGTGTCAAACCATTCGTACGGAAACTACGATATTTCACCCTCACACTCGAAAGCTTTCACCCATTTGTCGTAGCTGGTCCCTCGACCAAGGTAGTTGACGATGTCGAGGAATCGAAAGGAGGGTGTGGTAATGAACATAATCTTGTTGGCTCTTTTCGCCACAACGACCATTTTGGCCATGTCGACCAGCCGCCCCACGAAATGGTTCCTGAACAGATTCAAGTCGTAATTCCCGGAGTTGAAACCGAGGGTCGGGACCTGGTGGTACCAGTGTTCGATTAACCCGCGCTGGTTCATGGGAAGGTGCTCCAAGTCGGAAGGAAGGAACTCGGCCCGCACTGCCGTTCGAATGTTTCTTCCTCGCCGCTCCAACTCTTCCATGAAACGTTGGATCAGAACGGTTGGGTCTTTGCCGTAAATGTGCGTGGGCTTCACCTCCAGAGTGTCTCCGATGGAAACAGAGATCGGCACAAGCATGTTTTCGATCGTCAGGGTTGGTGTGGGGGCCTTCCGGCGGTTGCAGTCTCCGAATGCTTCGTAGTCGTACAAGATCGCGTTGGGGTAGCTTTTCGAGAAGAGCTCGGGCAGGAAGCTGCTCTGCATGGGCCCGACTTCGCACCCCGACATCTCCACAACTTTGAAGCCAGCCTCGCGAAGCTGCGCGGAACGTTTTTTTGGTATCTTCAAACCGCGATTCCAATGTTATCTTCTTGTCCTTCCTTCCCTTTTCGATGGTCTCTCTGCAGTTTTCAGGGAAACACCTGCAGCACCCGTGGTACCAACAGCCGTGAAACTGAAATACGGTATTGGTCGTGGGATCGAAACCATCCACGGGCGCTCCCGCAATCCACCGCTCGCCCCCATGCCCACACATCGCGTGGTGAATGTGAGTTTTGCGTTTGCGCGCCTCTCGTTCGAGCCAGCGCGTTGCTGTGCGCGAGCACGACCCTTTGGGAAAAACGCCCTCTGGAAACTCGTTTCTGTTTTTTCAAGTTGTTTGGCTAGACAGTCGACCTTGGTTTCTCCTTTTGTGCACCTGTTGTTTGCGTGACGGAGGAGGTCCGAGTTTTTTGTGAATCTCGCGTTGCACTGGGCGCAAACATAGACGTGCGCGAGTTTTCTGATGTCCCGGATGAAAAACGCATGCCCTTCGAAGACTCCAACTGTCAGAATGTTCTATAGCTGGTTGGTGGATTCCGCCGGAGGTGCCACACCACGTTTCCTTCAACTTCCTCGGGCTCGTAATTTATACCGAGGGAAGCGCATACGGCCCCGCGGTAGCAGCTGCAAAACAAATGTAAAGGAAAAACGCTCTGCTTGGAAAAACAAGGATTACGTGAATTATTGTTGAGGATATTTTCCCTTAAAAGGTGCGTCATTAGCAACCTATTGGTGCCGTTTTCCGACGGAAGACTTTCTCTCAAGTCACTGAGGTAAGACAGCTAATATGTGCTGAACCTGTTGTGTTTGACATTAAACAAACACCCATTTCCATTCATATAATACCAAGATTCATATAATTCTGAAGCAGTTTTGGGGATGACCCATTCTATATCCGACACAATGCCGATTTTACATGAACTCTTGCTTATCAAAATAAAAAGAGGACTTCTGCATCGTAAATTCGGCATATTGAAGGCCAGCTTTCGGCGCAAATGGAAATTGCAGCTTATTTAAGAGGCTGGAGACTTTAACGAAAGAACGAAGCACAGGCCAAGTTTGACATTTAAATTGAGTACACCAACGATCCCGATTTGAGTTGAGTTTCTTCCGTTAGGTTCGGATCTCCCCGCTTTGTGGGGCTTTTAACAGACGTCTTGGCCCTGGGGCAGGGTAATAAGCCGTTTTTTCACGCTTGGTAAATGTTAAATTCCCCGGCGGTCGGGGACCCAGGGTTTCAATTGACTGATGCATTACTTGCGTGATGAGCACTTGGCTGAAATTGATTTCTTGGGTGTCCTCTGACCGCTATTGTTACGGACGGACTTACAGCCCGATGAGTAAGTGGCTTCGCCTCTTCGAGGCAGTAGCCTCAAAAAATGAAGGCCTTCTGATGACTCTGATGACAATTCTTTTTATTGTAAAGATAGCGTCCACCGTTTTGTGGTCAATATGTTAGACAAAAGTTTCTTGACTGTATCCCACAAAGGTATTTAAATTAAATTTGACTCTGCTACAAGTGAAGTAAAGATTAAAATGTTGAAGAAAATGAGACGCCATACGAAAGAAAGAAGAAAAGAAAAAGGGAAAGAACAAGGAAAATAGGTTTAGGTAAAAAGATGGAAAGTGAGATTGTTTTACTTGTAGTAGATGTCATCAGATCTGGTGACATACACTCAGTCAGGTCACCTGGTTCTCTTTCTTTCATTTTGTGACAAAATGACAGTTTTTCTTTGTTTGTAATCTGACAATTTCTGTTTATTTGCAAACTGTATTTACAAGTAAAATCACCTTCAGTTGATACTGGTTCGTAGCCAGATTAAAATTATCCCAAGGCAATGTGTAAAAAAAACCTCGTTAATATTCCTTTTTGTTTTAATTATATATATATAAATATATATATATATATATATATATATATATATATATATATATATATATATATATATATATATATATAATATTTGTCGCAAGATCCAAAATCAGGGAAGGAAAAAAATAGAACGTCAATTCAAATTTTTTACCGAGGGAAGTGTATACGGTCCTGCGGTAGCAGCTGCAAAACAAATGTAAAGGAAATATGCTCTGCTTGGAAAAACAAGGATTACGTGAATTATTGTTGAGGATATTTGGGATAAAAGCATTCAGAAGCGTTTTCCTCACTATCAATTTAAAAAAATTATTTTCTAAAATAATAGCTTATCTTAAATCTACCTTACTTTACGAAGCGTTTGAGATATCGACTGAGGTACCTATAGAATATCCCTTAAAAGGTGGGTCATTAGCAACATTTTGGTGTCGTTTGCCTACGGAGGACTTTCACCCAAGTCACTGAGATAAGACATCTAATATGTGCTGAACCTGTTGTGTTTGACATTAAACAAACACGCATTTCCATTCATATAATACCAAGATTCATATAATTCTGAAGTAGTTTTGGGGATGACCCATTCTACATCCGACACAATGCCGATTTTACATGAACTCTCGCTTATCAAAGTGAAAGTAGACTTCTGCATCGTAAATTCGGCATATTGAAGGCCAGCTTTCGGCGCAAATGGAAATTGCAGCTTATTAAAGAGGCTGGAGACTTTAACGAAAGAACGAAGCACAGGCCAAGTTTGACACTTACAGCGAGTAGACCAACGAACCCGATTTGAATTGAGTTTCTTCATTAGGTTCGGATCTCCCCGCTATGCGGGGCTCTTAACAGACGTCTTGGCCCCGGGGGCAGGGTAATAAGCCGTTTTTTTAACACTTGGTAAATGTTAAATTTCCCGTTAAGTCCCGGCGGTCGGGGACCCAGGGTTTCAATTGAATGATGCATTACTTGCGTGATGAGCACTTGGCTGAAATTGATTTCTTGGGTGTCCTCTGACCGCTATTGTTACGGACGGACTTACAGCCCGATGAGTAAGTGGCTTCGCCTCTTCGAGGCAGTAGCCTAAAAAATGAAGGCCTTCTGATGACTATAATGACAATTCTTTTTATTGTAAATAAAGCGTCTACCGTTTTGTGGTCAATATGTAGGAGAAAACTTCCTTGAGTGTATCCCACAAAGTTAATCAAATTAAATTTGACTCTTCCATAAGTGAAGTGAAGATTAAAATGTTGAAGAAAATGAGACGCCATACGAAAGAAAGAAGAAAAGAAAAAGGGAAAGAACAAGGAAAATAGGTTTGGGTAAAAAAGATGGAAAGTGAGATTGTTTTACTTGTAACATCAATTGACAAAAATAGATGTTATCAGATCTGGTGCCATACACTCAATCAGGTCACCTGGTTCTCTTTCTATCATTTTGTGACAAATAAAATGACAGTTTCTCTTTATTTGTAATCTGACAATTTCTGTTTATTTGCAAACTTTATTTACAAGTGAAATCACCTTTAGTTGATACTGGTTCGTAGCCAGATTAAAATTATCCCAAGGCAATGTGTAAAAAAAAAAACCTCTTTTATATTCCTATATATATATATATATATATATATATATATATATATATATATATATATATATATATATATATATATATAAATTCTGACAGGAACATCAAAAAAGATTCACGCCTCTGTGAAACTACAGAGCCAGGTAATATTTGTCGCAAGATCCACATTCAAGGAAGGAAAATATAGAACGTCAATTCCAAATTTTTACCGAGGGAAGTGCATACGATCCTGCGGTAGCAGCTGCAAAACAAATGTAAAGAATTGGAAAAACAAGGATTACGCCGTCACAGGAAATGAGACCTTGCAAAACCTTATGCATTGTAGCTCTTTATTGTGCACCAGATCGATTTTAGTGTGTCTGGTTGGAAAAATATTAACTTTATATTTTGTTGTGTAAGCCATCGCCGATGGGTTGATTGCAATGAAAATTGCAAGTTAGGTTTTGCGTTTGTAGCTTATAACTTACAACTGCCAAACCTTTTTTAGGGAACACAATATCGAGTAGTTTACTTTCGGCCATTGGAATAGAAAAGCTGCAACATCATTCAATAAAGGCCGGTGAACACGAAGGGGTTTGCAAAAACAAGTTCGACTATACTTTCGCGTTGACAGTCAACTAAAATTTTGTGATGACTATACATTGAACAGGTGCAACCAACGAGCTAAATAAAGGAAAAGCTGTAAAAGGGATAAGTCTTTTTGAAGTGATTTTTTTCGTTAGCAAGAAGATAAATTTGATCTATTCGGATTCCTTAGCTGAAATTTTAATCGCCCGAAAATGTTGGGGTTAATATAATGTTATATCTTCCTTTGAGAAAATATTGCTGGACTAAATAAACTCTACACGAACATTCTAGGGAAATGATTTCTTTCTGAAAATGCTAGCTGACGTTTATGACTGGCAAGAACAGTAATTTCAACATTTCCGGAAACCTCAGCGCCCGTGATTTCCTGATTGCGCATCTTTTCGGCCATGTTTCGGTTATAGCGAAAATCAGTGTGCACTCTTTAATCGACAGCGAAAGCCTAAGGCGAACTACCCCGGCCTCCACCAAACAGATATCTACTAAAACGATGGTTTTTTTGGGACGTTAAGCATCGTTTTAGTAGTTTCATTTTCCCGTTTTAAAGTGAATGAAACTGAAAAAAAGTTACTCCGAAGACCGAACTAATCTATTTCATGTATTCGGCGGGACTACTGGATATAAACTTCACTTTAGTCTACTTTATTTGTTGATCCACAACACATGCAGACATAAAAAAAAAAAAAAAAAACTTTTGAACTAAAACTAACAGTCGTAAGGCGTGAGAGATTGATTCGAGTATATAGGTTTTTTGCTTAAAATCAATGGCTAATCACGGCACTAACTGTGTAACAGACGCAAGAGAGGCGCTCAACTCACCAGCATACAGTACTGAGCCCAGTCCAAACGAAATCCACGCAAGGAGAACGAAGCCCTTGAGATAAACCATGCTCTTAGCTTCTCATAAGTTTCTTGAGTCTTCCTGTTGTTGTGAACAGACTTTCACAAATTAACTGGCGAATTTAAATGAGTGAGTCAATTAGTATTCTGTCTTCTTGTGCAAGGATGAATTATTAACAAAATGGGCGTGTTTTAAAATGGCTATCCTGTTTCTTTGGTAACCCATGTCCAAAAATGACCTCATAAAACTTGTTCTATTATAATCGGGAATTTGTGGGATACTGTTACCATAGCATAACCTTATTAACTGAGGTATTATGTAGTGATGCATTAAACAATAGATGCCAAAAAGTCCTAGAAAACATTGTGAGCCTTCAAAAAACGACTCTTTACTCACTTTCCAAAATTTCATGCAATGGATAAACTGCATGACATCTTCCATTAATCCTTGGCTCTTTCCTAACTTCATTGGTAAATGATGAAGAACCCAAGATGTTACTGCATTTGTTATTTCATCTATTTTATAAATGGAGGTATTATGTAGTGATGCATTAAATAATTTAACAATTATTCACCGAAGTGGATACAGTTTACCGAGCCGCGAAGCGGCGAGGTAAATATCCACCACTTTCACCGACACTGAGGTGAGTAATTGTTTTAGCATATACCACACAAGCTGAATAGTTAGCGGACTAAAACATTACTTTATATGTCGGTGACAATATACCGACAAGCGGTCGGAAATTGTTAAAACTCGCGCGCCGGCTTCTCGGAGGTGAATAGTACTTGTTAATCACCTCCGAATTAACCAACCAGAGGCGCGAAATACACTATTCACTTGTAATGAGTGGTATA
>JAEMWC010000932.1:232500-275000 GCA_016490735.1 Pachyseris speciosa
TTTTTACTCGGCTTGGCTGACTGTTTTTCGACCTTGGTACCTCAACAGCGTTAAGAAACTTTTGCCCTTATCTTAATAACACGTAATCACAATGAGTCCTCGTAAAATTAAGCATTAAAGGCGGAAACTCAAGCTCGAGTAAAAAAAAAAAAGCCGATGAAATGCATGTGCATGTGCACGTCTCAAAATCTGACATAAAGTTGTCAAAATGCTGTCAAAAATGTCAAAGACCAGCGCGCTTCACTCGTTATTTGAAAAACGTTTTAGAGATCTTTGTCGAAAGCGGCCTGTAAACAGCAATATTAAGTTTCGCCGTCTATAAACATGCCGTCTTAATTTGTTTGCACCGGTAAGAATGAGCGTTTGGATGTTAAAAACACCGGAATGGGTTGACTGGCTGGGCTGGCTTTGATAATTTTTATAGTGAACGGGTCTGCGAGAGTGTGGTGTGGTTTGGCAAGCGCTTTCTTCGTTAACTTGGTGACGCTTTGCCACTGAGAATCATTAATTGAAGAAGGTTTTTCGGAAGACGTGGGAAGTAACAGTAAAAACATCAAAGCACTTAAGTGTTTTATGTAAGCCAACGAAAGATTTTGTGGGAAATGGCTCTATTATTCAGCTATGTCGCATTCCGAGTGATTGCTGTCTCAGTGATTCCTGTTGACTGCTCTAAACGATCAGATGCGGACCTCTTTTTTGTCTTTTCTACGGACATTTATGTCAAATTTGCTAAGCAATTTTTCTAGCTTAATACAAGATAGTTTTGTTACTTGTCTAATTTCTCCACCATCTCCAAGGATCTTCGAAGAAATATTATTCGTATTGTGCTTTGTTTTCTTGTAATATGTTTGTTGTTCTGTTGTTTCTGAACCGCGGCCAATTCCTGTTGACTGCTGTAAACGAATAGTTTGTACCCTTTATTTTCTTTTCTAGGGGCATTTATGTCAAAATAAATACCGATTTTCCTAGCTTTATCAGTACAAGCTATTATAATTACTAGCTAGTCTTGTTTAATTTCTCTACCTTCTCCTTCTTCGAGAAAACACTCGCCGGCATCGTACTTTGTTCGCTTGTACTGTTTTTTTTTTTTTTTTTTTGATCCGCTTTGAATCCCTTTACGCTTTCATCTGAGAGTAGTTAGGACTCAAGAATTTCCTTCTTTTTTTATTTTTTTGCAATCGTTTACTATCGAAAACTCTTCGTTTTCCCTGCTGCTGCTCAATTGTTTTGGACACAAATTAAACTGGCCCAAATAAACCCTTGCGAAGTTGCTCGGTGAGAGTGTGCAGCTCCGATTCTAGGCTTGGCGTGGCTAAATATATATATGGCCTTCAGCTTTTCTTTTTTAATCGCTACATAACAGACTGGAATGGTGTTCCATCGAACATCATGCATGCACCTTCTTTAAGCAGTTTTAAGTCCTATCTATTACATTGTTAGTGTCCAAAGGGTCTTGATGTCAGCAGGCAAGTCAAAATTTTAAAGAAAACGACAACACTCTTAAATTTGCAAAACATGTTTCGACAGAAACTTCTGTCATCTTCAGTTGATAGATTTACAAAGCGTTAGAAGTTTAATTTATAAGTAGGAAAAATGCTAATTACATTTTTCCACATTTTTCCACACGCGTACGTGAGCATTTAGTCAATGATAGGGCCTCTCACATTTTCAAACACTTAGAGAATTCTGAACATTGTCACGCCTTGTGTTCAGTGGACTGTTTTCACATTTTAGATCACGCCTCCACCACGTTTCAACTTAAGATAAAAGAGGCATTTCATATTCAAAGAAAAAACCTTCTTTGAATCAACAACTGCATCACGTAAATCTGAAATTATCCTTTTAATTTTCACATTGCCACGTTGTATGTACATTCCGTTGTTACTATGTAATTAGCATTTTTCCTACTTATAAATTCAACTTCTAACGCTTTGTAAATCTATCAACTGAAGATGACAGAAGTTTCTGTCGAAACATGTTTTGCAAATTTAAGAGTGTTGTCGTTTTCTTTAAAATTGTTAGTGTCAATTTTAAATCAGATGTAGCTTGTGAGTGACAAGTATGTAATTTAATTAGGTTTGCTTTGGATTACTTCATAACTTTTAGTTTCAATCTCAAATCAGGGGTGACTTGTAAGAGACAAGTATTTGATTTAATTTGATTAGGTTAGGTTTGGGCCACGTTTAAATTTCACCTCTTAGTTTTTAGAATGTGAAATATTAGATAATATTCTTTGTATGGGAATTTAGTTTCTCCCAATTATTCTCCAGTCATGCGCTTTTTTGTTTTGTATCAACTTAATTAGTTGTATTCGCATGACAAAGTATTATTAAACTTAAAACTTAAAATTAAACTTAAAGTAAGCTCTTTCTCATCAATGTACACATCCTTTGGACTTCCTTCTCCTACATACAGTCTTTCAATTAATTTTATTAGTAGCTAGTCACACCAATCTTGTGGGATGTTTGGATGACATTTGGCATAAATGTTTAATGGAATCTCTGATGTTTGATGAAGTATGTTAAGATCAAGTTAAGATGGCTAACACAGATTTCCAGCACTTTTGCTTTGATGAATCACCTTGATAGTGGTATCAACCAAATGCCCAATATTTTATTACCAAGTTGTTTGGTCTTGCACTTAACTGGCCAGAAGAGCAGCTGGATTTCTTTTTGAAAACACTGTAGGTGCATTGAGTGATGAGCTTAATGTTAGCAAGCAGATTTTTTTTGAGATAGTAAGGTCAAGAAGTAATTGATCAAAAGAAATATCTTGGTCTTACTTCATGGCATCTAAATATTTTTATTGATTTCCGTGTATCTTTCTTTCATAAAATTTGTGAGGCATACATATATCCAGAGAGTAGTATAGTACTTGGGGGTCCTAGCGCATTTCCACAACAACGCATTTTCCAAGGTCAAATTTTCCACAGCAGAGCATTTTCCAATTTTGCGCCGTAAAATTTAACAGCGCATTTTTCCCAAGGTCAAGGTCAAATTTTCCAAATCTAAAATTAGCGTTTTCTCCCAGAATACTTCAATATTTTAGGCATCAGGATGATGAATGAAAGAATTGAGTAGTATTCGTCGAGAAACGGCTGATTTCAATATTCTAAGCGGAATGAGCATATTTGAGTAGTATTCGTCGAGAAACAGCTAATTTCAACATTCTAAGTGATAATTAGTATATATGAGTAGTATTCAGGTAGAACGGCATTTTCCCATTTTCCAAGGTCAAGATTATCTATTTAAGTACTTTATGATATAAAAAACACTTAAAGAAATGTCGCTATAAGTCAAATGGAGAATGACGAAAGAAAGAAATCTCCGGGCCTTGGAAAAGCCCTCTCAAATCAGGTCAGGTAGCCAGATGGTAAATGGCCTGTGTAATTCAGATATTCACGAATATTTTGTTGAAGTAGAAAAATATCTAATATGTCCTTTATGTGATCAGAAGATAGCAGAACATAGTGTCAAAAATGAACCATGTTGTGATAATCAGAAAATGATTAATGACAATGGTGAAAATGTTTGTACAAATTGCGGTTCAGTCCATGGTTATGACTATTGTAAAGAGTACGTTGACTTTCATAATAATATGTATAAAATACAGCGAAAATCTGTATATCACCGGAAGTACCATATTGAAAATGTGATAAATGGTATATGTTGCAAGAATAGATTTCAAATTTCAGTAAAAGATAAGGGTAAAATATTAAAAATATTCGAAGAGATAGACACTATCATCCCTTCGGTGAATAAGAATCGTAAAAGAATGATAAACACCAAATTCATTCTGAAACAATTGTTTATGATGATGGATCTGCCTTATGAGTATATCATATTAACCAACTCAAAGAAAACACTGAAATTTTATAATCAATATTGGGTTGAGATTCTATTGTTAATATTTGATAAGATTATTCGTATTATCAAACAGTGAATTTTTCATCATATTTCAGTAGGTACTTATCAATAATTGGACTATTATCAACAACATAATCGTCTATGTTCTTCATTGTATTGTGTATGCTGGAATTATCAAAATTACCGCTTCTCATGGTTTCTTTTATTGTATTGAGAAGATGCTGGTAGCTTTGATAAGCATATGTACAATTCTGTATTTTCATGTCAAGGTTCTTGTGTTTCATCCAACCTTGTATTAAAAGTGATACTGTACTGATGGCAACTAAACTAACACCACCAGTCGAAATACTTGCGGCAAGACCGCCAGTTGCAAATATAATGGATGCTGAATTCCCCAGTAATTTCCATTTTTTGAACCGTTTAACAGCTTGTTTATAAGCCCAACACTTTCTGTGATATGTTCGGTAATAGGATTTTAATTCATTTACCTGATCTTCTGTTAATTCACCTGAAATATGGTTCCAGCTGAATATGCTTTTTCGCTCTTTCATATTTATTGCTTATATAACGATTCTGTTCAACACACAGTACCACAAACCAGACAATTGTCCACTTAGAGGTGACAATTTGTTAAATTTCGTTGTCATGAAACGGGGGAAAGCATAAGAATATCCTCTGTCAAGTGAATGTTTGACATAAAACCTACCGAAGGCATCGTGTAATATACCATGTGTCTGTAATGTATCAATCCAACCAAGAGTATGCTCCAAAAAATGTGTTAAGCAGCCTTCACCGGGACCGATTAATCCAATGCCTATATGCTCCTGGATAATATCTCTCACTTCAATATATTTGTTGAAATGTTTGTGATATAGAAACTGGTAAACCAAAGCTGATTTCAAAATCCTCTTATCAACACCAGGGTTTTTCCGTTCAGCATCCCGAATGAACCATCGTACAAATCTTATAATCTGCTTCATAATAATTGATTACATAATTCAAAGGTCGAAATAATCTTCAAGGAAACGGAACATATTTTTTAATTCATCATTAGACAGAGATTTCTGCCAAACAGAAAAAGCGTACAGATCCATTTCAGAAAAATTGACTGCAGTACCATTATCATTATCAACTTGACATCCAACGAACATTTTTTGTGGATTTCCTGACAGTGTTGCTGAGATTGTTTCTGTTCCAACAGGAGTCATTGATGAAATACCTCTGAAAAATTCCATATTATGACCATCAACTCGAACAGTAAAAACTTCAATATTTCCAGTCAGATTAGCCAAAGAAGAAACAGCAAGTCTTCCATTTAATGTAGAACCGAAATCAATATAACATACTCCATCAATCCAAGGAAAATGAACACCAAATCGAATATTAGCCTGCCCCCATTGAAATTGAGATTGATTCTTCACTTGTTTTGTATTAACAACCATAATTACTGTGCATGTATTCCCATTTGGTCCAGCAACTTTGGATACATCAAATGAATTTATTCTCAAGTAGTCATCAGTCCCATCGAATCGCAGAAAGAATCTCTTTTTATTTGAATCTCTCAACAGCAGAGGTTTTTTGGAATTATCAGTTTGTGTGAAAGATATATTATTGACAGGATCAACCCATCTTGAGACTCTATCGTTTGTATCAGATGTTAAAACAGAGAGAGCTGGGATGAGAGCAATAGAAATTCCATCAAGGACTGGTACACCAGGAAGAGAGTTGGAAATAACAAAAGTAGCTCTATCTAACTTCAGATCAAGTTGTTTTTTTGTGACACAATCATTATCATCAGTTCCTTCATCAACATTTATCAATTTCTTGTTGTTTCCAAGATCATAGTGGCCATCTTGTGTTAATGTAAATCCATCACCTTTATCACCTTTAGGACCAATTGCACCAGTATCACCTTTATTATCTTGATTTTGTGGAGAATTGAAAACTCCCATTATAATATTAATTTAGATTAATACATGACCACTTCAAGTGTGAATGTTGTATCAAATGCACCTGTATTAGGATGTGAATAATCAATGATTAAATAGCCTCTCGATAATGATTTGTTGATATTGACCGTTGTGATGTTTCTACTCATAGTATTATGTCTGTGTTCATAAATAGTTGCTGGTAATGGCAAAGGCCTACCACCTTCAGCTTTTGTCTTGAAGTAGAATATTCCGGGTTTTGTTCCTTGTAATACATACATTTTCTTAATATAAAAGTTATTGTTATGAATGACTAAAAAATCAGAGCCATTTATCAATACAGGCTTTAAAGCATTCTTATTATGTCCTTGTTTGGCTTTGACAGAGCAATTTAAATATTGTATTTGACCGATTATTCCATTCCCATTCAAATCTAGATCACCTCCTAATTTTGGCTGATAGAGAGCAAATCCTCCGAGATCGAAAGCTGTTTCCATAATTACACCTGTAACGCTTGAACGAAATAGATTCAAACTATTATTATGAATTCTATAGCCATTCAGATTTAAATCACCGCCAAGTTTAGCCTCACTTATAAGAAAGCTGTTCATATTAATGTTATTTAGCATTGTCAATTCACCATTTTGACCATCAAATAAGTTTGATGAATTATTAATCAAGGCATGTCCATTCAAATCTAAATCAGTTTGTAATTGTATTTTTTCATTCACGATTTTATAAGCTTCTGCGAAGTCGTAAACACTTGATGGAACGTCTACAGCTTCAAAATCAATACCATATGCAACACAATGAACTTTGTACTTATTTGGATAAGTTGGGTTAGCATTAATATGAATCGTACAATATAAATATTCAGGTGGTGAACTTGCTGATGGTTTTTCAATCCATAATAAATATCTCGAATGATCTTCATTTCTGTTATCAAATTTTCTCCCTACAGTTTTATGAATTGTAATTCCACCAGTTGCACTGAATGTTACACTACTAAGATTCATTCCTTCATAATCAGGAAATAGCCATTCAAGAATGAAAGTGTATTTTCCATCTTTTATTGCGTACATATTAAATCCAATTCTAGCTCTGTAAATATGATTAGCTTCTTTATTCAAGTCTATATCAATGACCTTTTTTGAAATCAAATGTGGTGAACGAGGTAAATTGACATATCCATTGACTTTCAAGCCATATTCAGTACTGACTTCATCAATATCATTCATCAAATATTTGAAAGCATTCTTTGGATGAGAAGCAGATGAAATATGACTTTTTTCTAATTGATCTAAATTTACGGCATCAGTTTTATTTGTTCCTTCTTTTAAGTCAATGATTTTATGCCCTCCAAGTTTCATATCTGCTGCCATCGCATTTGTTCCATTCAATAATAAAGTGTTTGCTCTGATGGTTTGTGAAGCTCGATTTAAAACTCTAAAGTTCACTGCATCAGTTTCATTCACCACGTCCGCTAAATTAGTCACTCTATTTCCACCCATCGACAAATCGCCATACATTGCAGTCGAACCGTCTCGTCGGAGAAAATATTCGTCAGTATAACGTTTTGTCGCCGCATCGTCTGCGTTGACGGGTGGAGCAAGATCAGTAATGGCATTGTTGTTCATATTTAGATTTTGTTGTGCAACCGTATCGAGTTTGGTTTGCAACCTCTGGTCCACATAACTTTTGTTTACAGCGTCTTGTGGGTTTGAGGGGTTATCCTGCAGGTTGAGGATTTTGTTTAGTTTCATGTCAATATTACTGCCAAATGCAACATGGCCGTTTTCAATTTCATAAGCCGGGTCATGAACAAAGTAAGACAAATTAGTATGATAGCCATAGGCCCCATAAACGATGAGATGTGTTTTGGTGTTAGACGCAGGAGCTGTGCTTGAAAGTAAAACATCAATTGACGCTTGACCGCCACCAGTTTTTTCTATCTGGAAAAGAATTTTAATATAACCATCAACGTGTGGAGTTCTAGTAAAAGCTTTTTGAAATGACAGTCCAGCGTCACGCATATTAATTGTTGGAAGGGTTAAACTGATTGCAGCACTTCTTGGATCTGATGGTGAGTAAAACTCAGTAACAAATGTGTACCGTCCATTACTCAATGATGAAACATCAAAACGAATTTTAGATGTAAAGTTGCCTCTTCGTTTGATGAAAAAACTCAATGACGACTTGTTTATGTGGTATGGTGATCTGTCAAAATTCTCAATTTGAAGGTTTGTTGCACCACTGACTGCAGAAGACTTGGATATGTCTTTTAACAGAAAAGCGAATGGGTTGCGTTGAGCTCCTGATGCTGATAAAACAAGGTCATCAACATACTTTTTGTTGGCAGAATCTTTATCAGAGTTTGGAGATCCAACATTTGTTATTTTATTGTCACCCATGTCAAAATCTCCAGTCATTGCAACACTTCCATCTTTTTTAAGAAATGGAGAAACATCAATGCCAGTAATTCCAGCAATTTCAGTATCAACATACCCCTTTGTGGCTGAATCATTGTTTGCTGTTGGCGCTGCTACATTAGTCAATTTGTTACCTCCAAGATTCAAATCAGAAGTCATTGCAACGCTTCCATCTTTTTTCACAAAGTTATTATTGACATATGTTTTATCCGCTTTACCTATTACACCATCATCAACGTATTTTCTAGTTGCGCAGTCTTGTGGAAGTATAGGGCGTCCAACATTGACTATTCTACGAAAACTCATTTTAAGCTCACGATTAAATACAATTCTTCCTTCTTCTATTTCAAAAATGGGTCGTGAATATGTGATAAAATGATATTAGAAAATCCATAAACACCATAAACTATGACATGATGTTTGGCATTATTTTGTAAATATGGTGAAATCAACAATAACTCCATTGATGTCTGACCAACTCTCGTTTTTTCAAGGAAGAATATTCTCTTAAGATAACCATCAACAAGATGAGTCTTTGGAAATGCTCTTTTTATCGAATCTTTTCTTTCAATTAAATTTGATGACAAAACATCATCATCAACTGTTGCATTGTTAGGATTACCATCAGTATAAAACTCAACAACTAAAGTGTACTTTGAAACTTCCAATTGTGACAAATCAAAACGAAGAACAGTTGTAAGACCAGCAGAAGGAATAACAAAAGACAAGGCTTTTTTATTGAAATTGTATGGGCTTTTATCATAGTCTTCTAATCGCAGATTATTCGCATTTCTAAGAATAGTTGTTTTTGATATATCTTCAAGAAGAAATTTAAATGGATTAACACGTGTTCCTTCAATTGACAACACAGCATCATTAACATATCTCATATTGGTAGCATCTTTGTTAGAAGTTGGGTCTGCTACATTACTAATTTTTTTGTTTTCAATGTCATAATTACCATCTTGTGTTAATTTGAATCCATCACCTTTGGGACCAACAGCTCCAGTAGCTCCTTTTGGACCAATTGCACCTGTATTACCTTTTGGACCTCTATCACCTTTTTCACCTTTGGGACCAATTGGACCTGCAGGGCCTCTTTCACCAGTTCCAGTTTCTGTTTTATCTTGATTTATTTGAGCATTAAAAACTCCCATTATATCATCTTGTTAGATTAATCTTCCAATTGTTGATTGCCATATAATATTAGATTAGATTAAACAGCACCATAAAAATTTCTCTTGATTGTTTTCATCGGCTTGTCGACATAACAGAAGGAATATGGTTTTTTGGTTGCTTCAATGTATTTCTTCTTGTCAATTCCAAGCTCCTGTGCAATCAGATTCCTTTCTCTTGATGATGGGAAATCATAAAGACAGAAGTGACTGCAATTGAGTCTGATTGATTTTGGGCATCCATAGAATGACTGTGTGAGATATATGACTGAACAGTTCTTGTGTCTCCCCTGAATGAAATAGCTGATTATCTGATCTTGTTTCTTGTCAGTCACGAAATCATCAAAAACAACCAATCGCTGCAAATTTGTGTCTTTTATTTGTTCAACTGGCAATATCTCTTCTTGACTGCAAACCAAGGCAGGATATCCAATGTGACTGCTTATTTCATCCATTACTTTCCGAAGATATTTGTACTTGTCTTGATCTAAATTTTTTGCATAAAGATGTATCTGATCATAATAAACAATGGTTCCATAATCAGATGCATGAACAATGTTGTCTTTCCAGATCCAGAATTACCAGCCAGCAGCATCCTGAATGTATCTTTTGGCATATACGGATACAACTGTCTGAATGAATTCTTTAAACCCTGAATATCATAATTAGGGATTTCCATATGTAAATAGTTTAGATTAGTCTAACACAATTGTATATGGATATAGAACGAATGAAAAAGCTTCTTAAAAGTGGAATTGAAGCTGGAAACAAAACAAGAGAAGTTCGTGATGTTATCAAGACTTATGAATACAGAAAACAGGATGCATATGATACAACATCAGAATTACTGAAACCCTCTATTGATGTCCAGAAGAGTGTGAAAGAAAGTGTCGACAAAAAACAGGATGAAGTCATTGAACAGTTGAAAAAAAATCAACAGGCTTTAACACAAGGACTTGATGATGTTATTGAAGCTAATCGCAGAGCAATTACAATGGGAACGGAACTTCCTTTGACAATTGAAGCACCTGAAAAAGAGGATCGGGCACCCAACATATTATCGATCGATAACTATTTCAATAGAGATGATAGAATTATATTAAAAAATAACAAGCTTTTAAAGCCTAGCGAGTTAACTCAAGTCACCCCACAAAAACTTATTGAAGAAAGGGAGAAAGCTGCAGAAAAAGCCAGGATATGGCAAGAAGAAAAAAAAAATCATTCACTCCAGAAGAAAATGAATCTCATAAAAGAGAAATACAAACTTTGAGGAAATACAGAGAAACGATTTCAGATGTATTAGCTTCTTACAAATACAAAACAGGGAAAGGAATGGGTTCAAGGGATGCATTTTTGGGTGACATGCTTTCACGTTTACAGTTACTTGGTGGATCTATTTCAGCCGGCAACAACAGCAAAAATGTTCAAAATGAATTCACAAAAATATTGCATACATTGAACAGACTGGGAATCCTGAAAACCGGTGAGTTGAATAAAATAATGATGAAATATCTAATGTAAAAGTATATGACAGAAATTTCATTACGATTCAACAGTAAAAACAGAGACAAAATTGGTGTCAGCAAGAGTCATGATTTTGAAAAAAGATTCAATACACCTCTTAAATTAACGAATGATTTGAAATATGAAATGGCTGTGAATGTCATCAATATGACATACAGTTGGTACAATATCAGAGATATTTTTGGGAATAATCAAATAAAATACAGTGTTGATGGAGGTGCAAACTGGTTCACAATAACATTCGTCAATGGTATGTATTCATATGACGATATCGATGATTACATTCATAAATTCATGGAAAAAAAAAACCAAAGACTTAATCCAGATGAAACAGATGAAAAAAAATACAAGTATGGTATTAATATAACTTTCGTTTTGTCAACATATCGCATTTTGATTGAACTCAATGAAAATTATCGTGTGGATCTCAGAAATAATGATTTCAGAAAACTTATCGGTTTCGATTCAAAATTGATTGAAGCTGATGAATATGGAACATATTTACCTGATATCACAAGAAGTGTAGATGAAATTTATATCAATTGTGATTTGGTGACAGATAGCATTGTTGATGGAAATAGCACAAATACAATCGCTGTTATTCCTGTCACAGATCTCGTTAGAAGTTTACCTTTCACTTACAAACCTCGTTTTCTTTCATGGAATCCAGTCTCAACACATAATATCAGCTCAATACGCTTTTATGTCACAGACTCTTCTAGAGCTCCAGTCGATTTAAATGGGATAGATTGGTATATTGAGTTATTCTTGAGAGAGACAGAATTATAAAACCTAATAGTATATGAAACGGTTTGAGTTTAAAAAATATGAACAACATGGTGAAGGTATTGTGACTGATATGATCAAAACAGCTGGAAAAAAAGCAGCCACAACAATTGGTGAACATGCTGGCAAAAAAGCTGGTGACAAAATCATAGAACTTTTGAAAAAGAGAAAAGTGGAAACAAGAGTGGAACTGAGAGTGCGAGCCAGACTGGTGGTTTAATCAAAAGAAAGAGAGGCCGACCGCGTAAAATAACTTTTATCTAACACAATAATATATGTCAAACTATCGTGACTCAAAATATATCGAAAGATATGAAGATGTAGTGTTCGAACTAGAGACAGCACTTAATACTGTAGTAGCAAATGCTCATCAGAGGAAAACAGGTACCGTTTCGTTGTTGATAACAGTGGAGAGACTACACCATTTGACTGGTATAATGCCCGTTTTAATGTTATTTTCATTGTAAAGAAGCTTGCAGATGGAGCTGACATTGCTGCAGGAGATCGAAATGGTATTGTTAATTCAGTTCACGCTCTTATTAACACTATTAATGTGAAAATGAATGGTCTTGATGTTTATGAATGCCGAATGCAAACCAGGCCACAAATATTAAGTCATTGCTTGAGTATTCACAGGGTTATGCTGTAAGTCAGGGAACCAATGAGTTCTTCTATCTTGACGACAAAAGACAAGCTGATGATAGAGTTGCCCAGGTGGCTACTTATAACAAAGGTTTCGCAGCTCGTAAAGCACTGTTGAATGGTGCAGCTGGTGAAGTAAATGCAGAGCTTGCATTGAACAGATACGGTTTTTTCAAGAGCTTTTGGGATGAGCTTATGCCTAACTCAAAAATAGAGTTGAACCTGACACTTGAAAGTGATGACAATTTGATTTGGCAAGCTGCTGATGATTGTCGTGTGGTACTAACTAAATTCCAGCTAATAGTTCCTCGTATTATTTTTAATTCTACGGGAAAGTCTTTGTACATGAGCAAGTATCTTGACAACAGAAAGTGGACTTACATGAGAGAAATGGTTGAGAGAGGCAATTCAACAGACAACAGACAGCCAATTTCCGTATTTCCACAGGAATAAACAAACCCAGGCATGTCTTTGTATTCATCATCAATGATGCAAGTGATGCATCTCAGACAGCCAATAAATTTCTCTATAACACCTTTTCAGTTGCAAATAACCAAACTTTGACTGATTGTTATCTTGAGGTTGGCAATGGAAATGATTATCCAGAGGTTCATTATAAACCATCAACAGAACCAACAAGAGTATTTAGAGATGTTTTGAAATATGTTCAAGCTGTAAACGATTTCAGTGAAAGTACCCTTCTTAACAGGGGCAATTTCGGTACAATATTCCCTTTCATTTATTTTGATTGACGAAAACAGAAACAGGATATCAAAGATGGAATGACAAAACTGACTTTCAAATACACTTTGAGTGGTGCAACAAATGCTGATTACAGTGTGTATGCACTTGTGCCTCTATGAACAGGATGTTGAGATGAGAAAGACTGATGGAAAATTAATTCTGAGATCTATGTAAATTAAATAAATTAAATTGAATAATTAAATGATTGTTTGTATTAAATACAATTTAGTATAAACATATATTATATGACTACTTATCATCCTCATGGAGTAAGACTTTCAGGAAGTCAGAAGCAAAGGCTTGCAAAAGCTATACAAACAAATTCACCGGTAACATTGAGACTCGCACATGGAGATCTCACTGGAGGTGATCAAATGATGTTGACAAAAACACAGATAAAAAAATTAGCCAAATCACAGAGAAATGGAACAGGTGCTGATGTAAAGATATCCAAAGCACAGATCAGAAAATCAGTCCAAGAAGGAGGTTCTCTTTGGTCCAGTCTTTTTTCACTTGGAACAAGACTATTGCCTTATGCAGGTAAAGCAGTAGCTAAAGCGGCTCCAGCATTGGCTACAGGTGCTCTTTCTTCATTAGCAAGTCTCGGCATTGATAAACTATTTGGAAAGAAACAAAAAGGAGGATTTCTTATTCCTAATGCCAATTTATCCCAATTATTGAATGTAGGAAATTTATTGAATACGAGACAGATGGCTGATGTTATCCAAAAAATGCAGTATGGTGGAGACGTTGTTATAAAACCAACAAAAGCGCAGACTGGAAAGGGTATTGGAACAATACTCGCCAGCATTGGAATTCCTTTGGCTATAGAAGCAATCAAAAAATTAACTGGAAAAGGTTTGCATGTTGAAAGCAGCCGTCCAAGACGGTCAATACCTGTTCATGTTCCAGATGACATTGTACCCAGAAAGAAAGGTGGGAAACATGCTATGATTCCATGGCAATCCCCTCCTGTTTTTGGTACATGGGATAACCCAATCGGTTATGGAATGAAAAAAAAAAGAAAAGGAAAAGGACTTCTACTGGGCAAAAACAGTCCATTCAATTCAATCCCCATACTAGGAACCATTTTGTAAATAAACCTTATCCAACTTTGATTTAATCAATTGGGTTAAACAACTTGGAATAAAACATTTTAGAGGAGTATTTTCAAGAGACAATCTTCCTAGACAAATAAAAAAGAATGAATGTGGGATAGTCAATCTCGACAGTAAGATTGGACCTGGTACTCACTGGGTATGTTATCGAATTGGTGATAGATACTGTGAATACTTTGACTCATTTGGTTTAATGATGCCAACAGAAGTACAGAAATACATGGCTACAAGTGGAAAACAACTTGAATACTCTGGAGATGAGATACAAGAAAGAGATTCAGTCTTGTGTGGATATTGGTGTTTATACTATTTATTGAAAGACAGAAAGGGACCCCCATATTGAAAGTCATTCATAATGCAAAATTCAATCCCACAGACACAAGAGTCAATCATAGATTCATAATCAATTATTTCAAAAATATGTAATGTATATGTATGTCTGTTAAGTTAAACAAAAACAGTGGGATAATAAAAGTCGGCAAATATTACGCGTGCTATAATGAGAAAGAATACTTTGATCCATCAGGACAGGAGATACCTACTCAAATGGAGAAAAAGAATTGTTTCAATGAATCAATGAGTATTAGAGATCCGTTATTGAGTAAACAATGGTGTTTGTACTACCTTTTAGAACGTCAGAAAGGTACTATGATATTAACAATATTATTTGATGATGAAAGATTTAATAAATTTCTATCTAACATAAAAGTATGATAGAATTCGAAATAATTGATGATGTTAATATATTTGTTATAATAGTTGTCAACAGATTGATTGGTTTACGAGTTGTAATCAAATGCACTTTGGATAATATAACAGTATTCTATGACAAACTTAGTGGAAATGTATGTCGATTTAACTACTAGACAAAGAAAGAAGATCAAGAAAGCTAATGAAATGATAAAATAATTAATATCAGATTGAAAAAAGAGCAGGTGGTAAATTGTGGAAAGCTATTTTATCCAACTTAATATATATGAGATCATATTGTGTGAAACAGAAGAAAGTCACTGAATGTGTGCCAGGAAGTGAAAGATATCAAAAGACAAAAAATGGTCGAACTGTGATGAAATGTACTTGTGCTGAATGTGGAATCACAAAGACTAAATTTGTCAGAAATCGGGGAAACTAATTAGCCCGTCTGAAGGGGCGGGCATACTAGATTCAGCTGCAGATATGGCACTAACAGGATTCTTAGAACATGGAGTCCCTTATTTAGCAAAGAAGGGTGTTGAAATGGGTAGATATTATGCTTCTGAAGCAATGAGAAATCCAAAGCTGCAAAAGAAATTAATTGACAAAGGACTTTCCCTCGCAAAGCCTGCAATCACAAAGGTTGGGTCAGAAGCTTTGAAACAACTCTCAACAAAAGTGAGACCAAATATTCGTTACAAAACAGATATCAAGGATTAGATTATGGCAAAGGTATTGACATTCATAAGGTTATTGGCAAGCTTCCTAAACCAAAAAGTGGATGGACACCAAGTAAATATAAATATATGGGCCCATACAATCCACTGCATGAACAGTTGGAATATGATCCAAAACTGGTGAGGTCTTGAAATGGAATGTACAACCTTACAATAAGGTGGATGAAATAGCAGCTTACCACGATATTTGTTATGATATGAAAAAATAAAGGTGAATGTGATAGAACAATGGTCGAGTCACTAGATCAAATACCATATGGTGAGATGCCAAAATGGGGTCAAACAGCTAGATTCTTAATCGACAAAAAACAGAAACTTGGTCTCGGTGTTTCAAAAAACGGAAAAAGCCGTCGAGTGAAGAAAACTGGCAAGAAAAACTAGCTGATGAATTACATGCACCCATAAAACGAAATTTCACTCGGCGGCGTGTGATTGTAAATAAAATTGATGAAATATGGGCAAGTGATCTAGTTGAAATGCAACAGTTCAGTAAATGGAATAAAGGTTATCGATATCTTCTTATGGTTATTGATGTCTTCAGCAAATATGGTTGGATTGTCCCATTGAAGGATAAGAAAGGTGAATCTGTCACTGAAGCATTCAAATCAATATTCAAGGAAGGTAGAAAACCACAGTATTTATGGGTCGACAAGGGAAAAGAGTTTTACAACAAACACTTGAAGGACTTGCTAGAGAAACATAGTGTACAGATGTACTCAACTGAGAATGAAGAGAAATCATCAGTAGTTGAAAGATGGAATAGGACAATTAAATCCAAAATGTGGAAGCAGTTCACTGTTCAAGGTAATACACAGTATTTAGACATGTTACCAAAATTAGTGAAACAGTATAATAATACCAAACATTCAAGCACAAAGATGACACCCGTTGAAGCATCTGATAAGAGGAATGAAGGAACTGTTTACTTCAATTTGTATGGTGATATGGAGCCATTAAAACAGAAACTAAAATTTAAAATAGGTGATAAGGTCCGAATATCCAAGTATAAACGGATTGTGTTCGACAAGGGCTATACACCAAATTGGACAGAAGAAGTGTTTATAGTTGATAAAATCCAATACACTAATCCAATAACATACAAACTAAAAGATCACAACGATGAAGAAATTGAAGGGAGTTTTTATGAACCTGAGTTATTAAAGGCTAAACAGGATGTATTCCGTATTGATAAAGTCATTCGCAGAGATTACAAGAAGAAACAAGCTTTGGTGAAGTGGAAGGGATATAGTGATGACTTTAACAGTTGGATACCGTTCAAGGATTTAAAGAAAATTATCTAACATACATGTAGATGCAAAAATATTCCTACGATAATAAAGAATTAGACGTTTCAATAGATTGTTATCTCGATGATAAAAACGAAATATGGTTCAGAGGAAGAGATATAGCCAAAATTCTTGACTATAAAAATCCACAAAGAGCAATCAGAAATCATGTTATATCTGATGATAAAATCTTGATAAACCTCAAAATAATCACAAATTCACGGGGGACCGTTTTGGTCCCCGTGCTGAGGCCACTGATTCACGGGGGACCAAAACGGTCCCTCGTGCTGAGACCATTGAAAAAACTTTCAAATGTTTTTTTATAAATGAATCAGGATTTTATTCACTAATACTGTACTCTAAAAAACAGGAAGCAGTAAAATTCAAACATTGGGTTACATCAAAAGTATTACCATCAATCAGAAAACAGGGATATTACAGACAGTTCAATGACAGAAGTAATAACATGCTGATGATTGGAAGTGAAAATGATCTGCACTGCAAGATTGTTTCATTCATCAGAAAGAAATATGAAGACGCATTAATGATAGCCGGTTTAGGTGAAAATCAAATAAGCTCAAATATGAGAATCAGAAGTTATAACAAAGGATATATGTCTGGACAATGTGATTTGATGTTAATGAATCCCACCAGAAAATACAATGCTCTTTGTCTTGAATTCAAAAGTCCCACTGGTGTATACCAAGTGTCGGAAAAACAAACAAATATGAAGCAAATGTATGAGAAAAACAAGTGCAAATACATTATGAGCAATTGTTTTGAAGATTTAATTTTTGAAATAACCAAACACATGGAAGAAAGCAAATTGTATTTATCACGTATAAGAAAAGACTAACTTTTATCTAACCTATATATGTGAGAGAGGTCAGTATTATACTGTATTTGCTATTTTGGTAGCCAAGAATATTTTTATTCCTGGCTATTTATTTTGTGATGGCCATAAGCATAACTGTTGATTCCGTCTTTTGATAAATATCTTTTGTCATCGAAGCAGCTGAGTGATACTTTGTTGATTTCATAGCTTCCTAATTGATGGTTTTCACTTCTGATTGTTTTCATTTTATGATACATTTGTTTGTCATTGAATAGAGTGTCTTTATAATTTTCATGCTTGATTTCATTTTTGATTGTGTTCTTTTTGATTCCTTTTGCTGTTTTTCCTCCTTTCTGATCATCTTTAATATAGCTATACATCTTCGATCTCAGTCCTACGAATTCACATATTGGGACTCCAGCAGCCTCATCTTTCATCTTACCAATCACTTTCTTATTGGTCTTATCGGAGAATGGCGAGCTTTCAGGATAGTCACTGTTATCGAATTTATCTTTATCATTCCAGAAATCCCTATAGACATCTTCTGCTTCAATTTCATATGTCAAACTGTCCGTGTCAGTGAAGAGCAGCTTAGCCTTATTACCGTACTTTTGTTTAATGTAGTTGTAATGGAAATCGTACATAAGTGTCTTACTGAGATCAAGAATACACATTCCTACATATGCCGGCCTGTTTAGAGTTAGTGTTTCTTTGATCTTATGCACTGCTACCAGATTTTCATTGAATATCTTACTGCTAACATAAGTTGGGTTTACTGGCTAATTTCAATAGCTTCTTCTCATCAGTCACCAATCTGACATCTACTCTCTTTCTGAGATTTTCCATAGTTTTGCCGAATACTGAGTTATTCATCAACTTGAAGAAATCTTTCTCAAAAGCATTCTTGGCATTAGTTCTTTTCTGTGTATTGAAATCAATGTACTGTCTCAGCCAAGGTGATTGTTTGAACTCTAGCACTCTGTGGATTTTTGTTACCTTTAAACCTAAGTCTGTGTATAATTGGAGGTTCCTGTAATGCAGAACATACTTCTCTTTGTTGCTTAATGTTGGCATCAGTTTATGTACCAAACCAGTCGATATATTGTATTTCTCTGCTATGTCTTTACAGTAATCTGAAAGCATGTCTCCAGTTACTTTCACCTTCTCTGGTCCAAGCGGGTAATCATTATGCAGATCATGCAACTCCTGGGGATATTCCAGATCAACTTCCAGAATCAAACCCTTATTGCTGTCTTCTCTATACTTTGCCAGGTTGAGATTATTCATTTTATTCTCAGTCATCCATTTGAATCCACCAGTTGGAGGTATTGGCTCATTGCCCATCCGTATAGATTGTTTGCATCAAGATACATGATGTACTTTGAGGGCGCCTTCTCATCATACTTCTTCATGTATTTATTATTAGCTTTACCGTAACGATTTGCAATATAGCTGATACCACCTCGCATACCCTTCTCAATGAACTGGAACATATCAATGTCAGTCATCAATTCCAGTTTGATATCAGTCATCTTCAGCATAGCATCCCATGACAAACCAGGAGATGTGAAGTAGTGACACGGATCCAGTTTGTAGTACTCGAGACATGTTCTTCTGAAGTTCTCAAATACATCAGCCAACAGGAGTACATCTGTTTTAAGGTACAGATCATGATACTCACCCATGTTGTTTAAGGAGAATACATTCCAAACAGTCTGAGCATGTGTGTAGTCTTCATCTGATATATGCGTATCACTCAGTATGCTATAGAATTCTTCTTTTGAGGGCAGCTTCTGATTGAATTTATCGAAACTGTCCATGTAGTCGTATGGATAAACACCTTTCTGTGCTATCAGATTAAGATCTTTTCCCTTAAACTCTTGTGAGGTGTATTTTAAGGCTTCTTTTGGTAGATTGCCTACAAGTTTTTCCAAACTGGAGCTCATGAACTGGAAACTATCAAGAAAGGTCAAGTGATTGCCAAGCATGAAAGCCATATACTTCTCCATGTTATTTGGGATAGCATTGATGTTCATTTGACAGTTTTCACCTTTTTTATTTGTGAAGGTGTTTTCTTGACAATGGCTCCAATCTCCTGCATAATAAAATGACTATCATAACCTCTTAGATTGTGAAATATAACAGGTATCTTCACTTCTTCTGGATTGACTCTAAGTTTCAGGTTACATTCTTGATGAGCTGATCCTCTATACTGGCCAGTAATGTGACAGTGATCTCGTACTCTGATATCCTTTTCAGTGTATTTTTTATCACAAATGTGACATTCTTTGGCTTTTTGGAATTTCTCTTCATCATCCTCAGTCATTTTCAATGGTTTATTGAATTCTTTAACAATCTTCTTGCAATATTTAACTTCCTCTAACATAGCTTCCATGAATTTGTATACAGCCTTTTCACCCCTGTATATTTGTATTGGCTTGCTGTATTTATCATCATAACAACAAACAACCTTGTAACCATATCCACAATCAGTATGCTTCTGATAGGCTTCAGTGTATGATTTATCATTGTTGGGTTGACAACCGTGTATTTTCTCAGTTAAAGCCTCAAAATCAGCATAGATCACAAATGGTACTTGCTGTTGTTTATGGAAGTTGATGAATTTTAGAATATTATTGTCTTTGTTTGGCATCTTTATTGCTTGTGTGCCATTAACCAGTATGCAGTTGTCCACATGATCATTCAAGACTCTTTCTGAGCTGAAACATTGTAGACAGTGCATGCAAAAGTGTTTTCTTTCTTTGTGCTTTGTTTGATTATACATGAACCTTTTGAAATCTTTGATTAAAACGTAGTGTTTGTTTTCATTTTCTGTAATCAATAGAAGATTCAAACAGTCTTCATACTTTTCTTTTGAAACATAAATTGGATATGGTTGTTTGTTTTCATAACCAAATACATTGATGTTGATCTCATTTTGTTTTTCTATCTTGTTGTACTGTTTAGTTGTGACGGGGAATTCAACGCCAGAATAATCTAACGTATTAATATGTTGTCTATCAGATTTTTTTATTCTCTGAGGGTCTTTATCTTGTGGATTCAAATGTCTGATGTGGCACCATCTGAAGCATTCATTGTCTTTATTCTTCATGTTAATCAATCCCTTCATTTTATTCATTAATTCTGGGGGTAGTTTGATATATGATGAGCCTTTCATTGGCTGATATATTACAACATTTAGAAAATGCTTGTCGACTGATTCCGCAACCCAGCCAGATCCTTCTGAAATCCAAACTGCAATCTTATTTAATATATTTTGTTTTGACGCTTGAAGTGATTCACTGATCTGGAGATTATTTATAATTGTTTGAGGTGGACTGTTGAAAAAGGCTGTTTTATGTATTATTTCACCATCAGACATTTTTCTGAATGTTACCTTTAGTGTTTCAACGAATTTCAGTCCTTTCATTGATTTTAGTAAACTTACAAGACGGTACGCTACAGCCTTTCTTGTGTTTTGCAGTTGTAATAGCGGGTCTTTGTAATTTTTGATATCTATTTGAAATGATTTGGTGTATCCTTTGAGAGCTTTATCTGTTTGCTCTATCTTAGTCCTTGGTTCTGGTATTGGGGCTAGTTTTTTAGTTCTTGGTGCTGGTACTGGTCTATCTCTAAATTGTGGTGGTGGAAGAATTATGTTGTCTTCATAATCTTTAACCATCTGCTTCACACTCTTGCGAGGTGCTGGAATTGGCTTCTGCTTTTTGATGTTATCAGCGAGACTAACTAATTGCCTCATCTCACCAACATCCATACGGCCTAATCTTTTCAATAATTCTTTGAAAATACTATTTCTATTTTCCATGTCTATACCATTAGTATATATAATTTTTTGACTCGGATCATTTACCATCTGGCTACCTGATCCAATATTTTTCTGACTCAGGCCATTTACCATCTGGCTACCTGACCTGATTTGAGAGGGCTTTTCCAAGGCCCGGAGATTTCTTTCTTTCGTCATTCTCCATTTGACTTATAGCGACATTTCTTTAAGTGTTTTTTATATCATAAAGTACTTAAATAGATAATCTTGACCTTGGAAAATGGGAAAATGCCGTTCTACCTGAATACTACTCATATATACTAATTATCACTTAGAATGTTGAAATTAGCTGTTTCTCGACGAATACTACTCAAATATGCTCATTCCGCTTAGAATATTGAAATCAGCCGTTTCTCGACGAATACTACTCAATTCTTTCATTCATCATCCTGATGCCTAAAATATTGAAGTATTCTGGGAGAAAACGCTAATTTTAGATTTGGAAAATTTGACCTTGACCTTGGGAAAAATGCGCTGTTAAATTTTACGGCGCAAAATTGGAAAATGCTCTGCTGTGGAAAATTTGACCTTGGAAAATGCGTTGTTGTGGAAATGCGCTAGGACCCCCAAGTACTATACTACTCCAGAGGATACACAATTTCTGATTTCTGACTGTCTCATGGGAGGCTGTGGATAATTGAAATTGCATTCATTATGAAGTGATGATCTAAATCACTATATATCTGATGTGATACTGATTCCAAGGAGCAATCACCAGGCTTCTCCACCAATTTCTAGTGGCTCTAAACCATACCTAAGTAGCTAAGTATGTAATTAAGTTGCCTACAGTTGAACGGGGAAACAGACCTGTCCTTAGGTATTGCTCTAAGATGTTAAGAAATGTTTTGTTTTAAAAATTTATAGATGAAAACTACCGTTGCAGGTTCTTTTTTACACAAGGTATTAAAGATTATTTAAAAAAAAAACCCACCTCAATATTCCAAACTCAGTTTGGAAAGGAATTTTTTATTACCTTACTTAATAGAACGCTTGTTTTTAGGAGGGGTGGGGGTCCAAATTCGTAAAAGGGGATTCATATCTGCTAGCAGTTCTGGACTAGGGGGTCCAAATCTGATCCACAAGCAGATCTGGACTGGAGGGTACAAATCCAACGGGGGTCCAAATCCACTGTGCCACTGGCTCAGATCACCTTTCCATTCTATTTTTTACAGCATTAGGTCTGTAGCTTGAGTGAGGCCAGATGGGTGATATGACAAGCAGACTATATGTAAATGCGAATAGAAAGAGAATGCTTTTGGAGCTCCGCTTTTAGGCTTGGCTAAATATATATATATTAATGGTAATGGTAATGGTAATGGTAATGGTGATGGTGATGGTGATGGTGATGGTGATGGTGATGGCAATGGCAATGGCAATGGCAATGGCAATGGTAATGGTAATGGTAATGGCAATGGCAATGGCAATGGCAATGGTAATGGTAATGGTAATGGCAATGGCAATGGCAATGGCAATGGCAATGATAATGGTAATGGTAATGGCAATGGCAATGGCAATGGCAATGGCAATGGCAATGGCAATGATAATGGTAATGGTAATGGTAATGGTAATGGTAATGGAAATGGCAATGGTAATGGCAATGGCAATGGCAATGGCAATGGCAATGGTGATGGTAATGGTAATGGTAATGGTAATGGCAATGGTAATCATAAACCTAAGCAAGAGGTGTCTGCATGGAGTTCAAAGCTGACTTGGAATGACTTAATGAGTCAGATATGATTAACTCAGTGGGCAGGTTGTTCCAATCTTTGTTCGTCCTCGGCCAGAAACTAAACTTGCACGTATCACATGATGCTTGAGGTGAGAGAAGCTTGAGGAAATGGGCGCGGGTACAGAAAAAGGTCAGGTGTTGGAAGTAGGTTAGAAAAGTCACTTCCGCCTGTTGGTTAAAGGAATTACAAAGCATGCACAGTCAGGCTATCTGCCTCCTGCGTTGTAATGATGGCCAGTTTTAAGATGGTTCAATACCGTTGAGTGACACATCCTTCTTCTCTTGAATAGGCCCTAGTTACAAAACGAGTAGCTCGGCCCTGAACTCGCTCGAGAAGGTCTATTTGGCGATCTTATTTCCTATAAGGGTCCCTCGGTATACACGCATATTCAAATGTAGGTCTGACCTGAGAGATATGTGCATGGGCCTTGATCCTGTCAGGACAGGAGTGACCATTCCTTTTGATGAAGCCTAAGTACTCACTGGTTTTTTCCTCGTCTTTAAGATGTGTGTATTCCAGCTCACTGTTTCAGTAACGGTGATCATTAAGTATGCCTGATGGTCAACCACTTCTAGGGCTTGGTTCAACATGGTCATATTGGTGAGTAATGGGGTTCCTGGATTTATTAATTCGCAACACATAACACTTGGAGGGGTGAAAGGTCATTTGCCAGGTTAGAGACCAAGCTCCAAATCACTCTATAGACTAAGAGCGTCTGCGTGATATAGGCTTGCTGTTTACTGGTGTAGTCATTGACTTCCTCCTTGAGATCGAGAAGGTTGTTCACATATTCGTTGTGCGCCTCCTCATTTCCTTGTGCCTTAGCTTAATGAGCTGCCTGAGTTTGGTTCACTCCTGCTCACTTTTGCTCCGACCAGTTGTGTTGTAGAGGTGGATGATTTTGGAGTATGGGTCGTTTGATGCGGTTGTTCAGCAAAGCTAGGAGAAAGTTTCGTCTCTTAAGGGTTTTCCGGGGGAAAAACTGGTTTGAAGATTGAAATATTGTGTCTATTGTCGGGTCAGAAGCACGAGAAGATAAAAAGGCCTCCTAAGATGCTCCTGTAGTCTTTCCATATCCGCTCGCTTATACCACCCCTGGGTGGGTTCGTTGGCGGTGGGACCTCGAGGTTAATGTGGCATATGGCTGCACTATGCGAGTGGTCCAGGCATAATGTGGGTTCCATTGATAAAGTTAGAATGAGTGGTGCTAACAAGGTCTAAGATATTAATCCCAAGGGTTCTTCTGTAAGCCACCTGAGTAAGATTAAATTCATCAATGATCTGCAATAGTTTTTCACTGATAGCATCAGTTGCATATTGAGAATTTGACTTTATGGAACCATTTTCCCAGTTGATGTCCGTAAGATTGAAGTCACCCCTAGGGATAACACTGGGGTACCGCTTCTGGTGCCACCCAGTTCACTAAGGTTGCTCAAGGCAGGTTTTAATTTTTTCCATGGTCTCCACAGGGTGCAACAGCGAGCTGCAGAAGAAACAGCTTCTCGTTTGAAAATCAGGATGGAAAGGAAACGAACTCGTGAGACAAACAGTAATCCAGTTTAATACCACTCCTTACACGTGTTCTTTTATAATCTTCCAACCTACTGTAGAAATAGTTTTAAGGATTTTGAACTGTGCTATTCATTAACTTCCATTCTATTATCAATAGCTGCAATGGTTTCTATTTATTAGCTTGCAACCAAACAACAGTTTCAACGGTTATATGTTTTGATTGCCTTTCAATCTAGCCATAGTTTCAACTGATTCTATTCATTAGCTTTCAAGTTTAGCAATAGTTTTACGCCGATTTCAATTACAGAAATATATTTTAATGCTACAATAATTCACTTCTTCTATTAACCAGCATTTAATTAGGGAATTTGTTTTAACGGTTTGCGTCGATTAGCCTACATTCTTAAGCGGCCTTCACACGACAAACAAATGTTGGCCAACTCGCATTGGCAAACTCAAGTTGGTGCGTGAGAACGACGCAGCAACATATTGGCAAACTGTTGGCGACGGATACAACTTGTCTCTATTCTCGCCAACTTTTTTACGTGTTGACAAACTCACATTTGACGTGTGAACGAATGTGAACGTGTGTTTTTCACTTGCAACCAATCAAAATTAGCACTCTCTTCACGTGATTCGCAAGACACTTCACAAAATGGCGGAGGAAATAGTCCCACCGGCCGACAGGACTTTTCAATTTATCGATGAAATTCATAACAACCCAGACTTGTGGGATATATCATCAAATGGTTATAAAGATACCGAAAACATTGAACCATTGATACTTGGTAAAGATAAAGATGTAATAATTCGGGAAAATTGCGAGGAAGAGCACAAATGTATTGTTTCCTCTACGGTCCACTCGGCTTGTTTACAGTGTTTGTATAAAACAGATTGCTTGTAAAAAGTGAATAAAGGTCCCAAAATATTTTATCTGGACACGTCAAATATGTTTAATATTCATTGCAAACTGTAAACATATGAAACGGGACACAGTATTGCAAGATATAGAACAGGTTTGGCCATACAGGATCGCATAATGTTGCTCGTAAACTCGATAACACATATACATGAAAGCAAGCCGTGAAAGAAAAACTCATCTGTCGCAAGATACCTCAAGGTGAGGGCTAACTTCTCGCCGACTGGGATACTCTGACGCATGTTAATGTCCTGTTTCTGTATCTGTGGCTTTATCATTTTCAAAAGTTCATTAAAGCAAATTTCATTCATCCGCAAAAATTTTTAAATGCCATTGGATTTTCCGAGCGAAGCTCTTGTACGAGTCAGGAGCCCATGCGCTCCTGACGAGTGTATTGTACGCGCCAAGGCGGGGATTTCTGACAATATACCGTCCATATCTTTCTATTCTTCCATCGCTTTCTCTTTTTTCTCCAGCAAAGAATATAAAACAGTAGCAAGTATGACGCCGCAACCCTCCGTGTGAGCCATTGCACTACGGACACCATAGTTGCGAGTATTGGCCTGTGTTGTTATGACGTGTGAACTCACGAGTTGGCCAACTTTTTGGTGTTCGCCAATGTGAGTTGGCCAACAGTTCTTTGTCGTGTGAAGGCCGCTTTACAATAGTTTCAATGGTTTCTAGTTATTAGCTTGCATGCTGGCAATAGCTCTTGTAGATTGCATTCATTAGCTTGCAAATTTAAAGGATTCCGCTTATTAGCTTCAAATCCAGCAGTAGGTCCTACGTTTCCTATTCATTAACTTTTAATTTTGTAGTTTTTTCAATGGTTTCTATTTTTTTAGCCCTCTATCTAGCAACAATTAAACCGGCATCCATGCACGTTTGATTAGCCTCCCATCTAGCATTAGTTCAAAGCATTTTTTAATTCTGTAGCCTCAAATCCAGCAATAGCTTTCAATCTAGCAATACTTTCAACGGTTTCTATTCACTAACTTCCAGCATTCATTTATGTTATTTTGTAGACTAGGCCTCAGGTCGTGTTCTGTAATATAGCTAAAACTCATGAAAATACTTTCTATGCGTTATAATATATGAGATCTTAAAGTGCTTGAGCTGCCCGTGCAGGCAGCAGTCTGAGTTAAAGTCAAATTGTGGAGAAGTGTAAGCCCCCGGCAAAAGACTTTGTTGAGTTTGTGACGCTGTATATCTTAATATTCTGTATGTGAATAATAATTCACAAAAAATTATCCTAAGACCGTAGAGACTTTTCAGTTAAAATCAGATATTCACACGTCAGCTTTTGATTGGCTTCATTTTTCTAGTCCTAAAAGGGCATCAGAAACGAACTAAACTGTTTCCCATGGTCTTGAATTCTCCAAACATGAGATAATGGTTCTGCTTTCTAGGCAGGTAATGTCTCCTATTTTCTTCCTAATTGTTACGTGTTAGTTGTGTCTTAGCCACCTGCGTATGCGTCCACGAGTGCGAAAAGTACAGCTGACATTTCAGCGGTATCTTTGTATGGTTATGGAGTAGCCTGCGAGCAAGCTCTCCCGGGAGGAGAGAGAGAGCTTGCTCGCAGGCTAATTATAAAGGTGCGTTGTTTCAGCGGTACTACAATTATTTCGTTTTAACACAGTGCTTAGCCACTCAGATTTTAAAGGATTTAAGAAGTGTTTTTAATTGAAATCATACTGTGGCCAAGAAAAGCTCATGAAATGGAATCACTAAAATATTATGAAGCAAATTTAGATTATAATGATATTAATAAGAATAATACAAAGAGCGATGCCGACACTGTTCACAATACTGCTAAAGACAATGATAACTTTAATAATGATTATAAAGAGATGATACGTTAACGAAGCCCGGAAAACGTCACATTCAAAGTTAATAACAATGAGGGAATTAAATGCAAATAGTTGTCTTCATCATGTGATGGTCTTTGTTGTATTTATTGTACCAAGATGTAACCAATTGTCTTAATGTGTTTGTTTCCATTGTCTCCGCCGTGTTTAGCCTCGTTTCCACAAGTGCTGGAATTATCAGGGTGCCCACCAGTGTTAAACCCAATTCTGGAGTCACAAGAGTCGCAGTCGTTTTCGTTGTTAGCAAGGATACCGATTCTTGCTTTGCTAAATTCACTGTGACCACCGAGAACGTTAAACCCCTCCTTGTTACAGTTGATTTGGAGAGAAGCTTCAGAGCCTATCAGCGTCTTCCAAGTGTTACGATGCAGTGCAGTGTTGCGGTGTTTTCCGTCAGCGATCAGTGAATACAGGGAGCTGGCTTGCTTGTGCATGACAGCAAAGGTTAAGTTGTCTTGTTCATCGGCCTTCATCCCCAGGCAGATCTTGGAGAAGGATGTGTTCCAGTAGGTTGGTAGCTTCGTTTCTTGGGTGTCGAACCCAGTCTCCCCTCCTGCAAGGTTGAAAGTTTGCTTGTTGCCCCACAGACTGGAATCGTAGTGAAATGTTGACTGTCAAGAATTTTAAAAATGAAGAAAAAAAGCAAATTGTTGTATATGTATCGCCCTACCAAAATTAATGTTTAATTGTATTATATATGGCAATCAATTAATTCATTTGTTTCCTCAGTACTGTTTGTCAAGTTAATCGAATCATTCATGTTTCAGAGTATTTGAGGCTGGTTTATTTACCAGTACAAAACTTAGCAAAAAAAACTTATCTCTTTTAAGCACTGGTGTCCTATTTATTTCTTTTTAACACGAATTTATTCATTTGTTAATTTATTGGGTTATTGTTTATTATAATAAACTAAATTAATATATTAATATAGTAATATAATAATTAATTTAGTTTTTCAAGTGTTTGGGGATTTCAGCAGGGGATCATTTTGGATTGTGAATCATCCTACCCTCTTCATTCCCAAAATGACGTATTTCTTCAATTCTCCCTCAGTTTATTTATGCGTGTCCGTGTTTGCTTTTCTTTCCGTTTATTATTTGCTCGCTTTGCATGTATTAAAGTCCATGAAAATATACGCTGGCGGCCGTTAAGCATTGATCTAATGGTATGGGTGACTTGAATGTATACTTTTTCATTCTAACTCCACTATCGACCATTGTCGCAAAGTAACTATAATAATTAGCCCTGGTAATAACAATTGATTGAGGACAAAAGAAGCGATAAATAAACCTTGTTACCGTCAATCTTCATAACCGGCGTCCATCCCCCATCTCCACATCCAAAATCTCCCATGTGACACAAAACGGAAGTTGGTTTTGAGTCGAAGATTAGAGTAACCAGCTGACTCGTGTCCGAACTGTTAAATATTGCATATTCGGGTACAAGTGAGATTTTAGAAAAAAAATAAAAAATAAAAAAAAAACAAGGGCAGGTTACGTTTAAAAGGCGTTCAAATTTATAATATAAGTAGTGACGTTTTGCGGATAGTTCATTGAAATATAAAGTCTTGCTTACTTAAGTATGTTGTGCTGATTATCGCATGAATGTGCAGCTGAAAAACGAAATGAAACTGATTATTATGACGTAATAAATAGCTTAGTGAGAACCAAATTTACATGACACTAAAGAAGGAAAACAAGTGCTAGCAAAATATCGGGCCTCAAGCAAATTTGTGCAAATCTTGTGCCGATATTATGTTGGCTCAGTGAGATGTGAATCAGCCTACTAAAACAAAACACAGCCTGGATTCTCTGCATGGAGCAGAGCTGTTGGAGGAGATGGGCTGAAAATAAAGTCTGAAACAAGCTAGCCTGGATTTTTTTCAGGCTTTCTTTTTACTACTGCTTAAAGTAGTAGAGAGTATAAAAGCAAGGGCCGATACAACGTAGTATGGTTTTAAGTTTTGTGTACTATATTTTGGCTGGCCAAACCAGCCTTCTTCAGGTACAATGAGAATTTACATTGGAAGGGGTGTTTATGTAGTTATATACCGGAAACACGTAAAACTAAAATGATTGACAGTGTAAAATAAAATACTAGAAAAAAGGTCTAAAAAAAGATAAACTTATAAGAAAAAATTAACTAATATGTTTCTTCGCGGATGTTAAGACCTTCAGGATCAATTGTTCTGCCTTTTGAAATTAAAAAAGCTTCCCTGGCCTTACAGATTGAGTCTCTGTTAGAAAATATTTTCTCAATGGGGATTACTGAATTGCATGTCATTAGCAGTGTGGTTAGGAGAGGAGAGGAAATGTTTCGCGACTATGGTAGGTTTAGATTTGGTGTTAGGGTCATCTATGGTACGGCGGTATTCATTAAATCGGTCTTTTAAACGTCGTTTAGTCTCTCCTATGTATTGTAAATTACAGCGGTTGCATTGAATCATGTAAATGAGGTTTTTAGTGTCACAGGTCAGGTTAGATTTAATATGGCGCGTTTCACCTGTAGAAGAGAAAGTATAGCTTGTGAGTCCATCTGAAATGTAGGGACAAGTAGCGCAATTTTTACCGCAACGGAAACAACCGGAAGGGAGTTGTAGGTGTGAATTAGTAGAATTAGAAGAAAGTTTAGCTGTGACTAGTAAGTCAAGGAGATTAGGGCAACGTCTGAAGGCAACAACAGGCAAATGCTGAAAAATGTTTTTGCAGCGGTTAGAAGATATAGCAGTAAATTGTAATGTTTTTTGATGATGCTAGAGATGTGAGGAAGTGATGGATTAAAGGTCGTTATAAAAGGTATACGTTTCGGTTTGTTGACGTCTTTGGTTTGTAAAGTGAGTCTGCGGGGATGTCGGCGGCACGTTGTATTTGTTTAGTGATGAAATTGCGGCTGTAACCGCGTTTGAGAAGATATGTAGTAAGTTGAGCAGCGCGAATATTAAACGTTTCGTCGGTAGAACAAATACGTCGTAAACGGAGTGCTAGACTGAAAGGAACGGCTTTTTTAGTATGCATTGGATGGCAAGAAGAATAGAGTAAGTGTTGGTGCTTGTCTGTAGGTTTAGTATAGAGGTCGGTACAGATATGACCGTCGTTGGTTAATGAGACATTAACGTCAAGGAAAGGTACGCTAGTAAAAGAGTGTGAACTGGTGAATTTTATGGTAGGGTGAACGTTGTTAAGATAATCGATGAAAATTTTTAAATTATCCAGACCTTCAGTCCAGATCATAAAAATATCATCGATATATCGCAGCCACGTGTGGGGTTGAAAAGGGGCATTTTCCAAAGCGTTGGCCTCGAAATACCCAAGAAAAAGGTTAGCAAAAGAAGGGGCCATTTTAGTGCCCGTGGCTGTGCCGTGGACTTGAAGGTAGTGGTTATCATCAAAAGAAAAAATGTTCATGGTGAGAATCATGCGAATGAGGTCACAAAGTGTGCCGGTGGGAATGATATTGTGAGGGGAAGTACGTAGAAAGTGATCACAGGCATTAATACCTTCATTATGTGGAATATTAGTGTATAATGATGAAACATCAAGTGTAACTAATAGTGAGTTAGCGGGTAAATTACCGATGACTCGTGTCCGAACTGTTAAATATTGCATATTCGGGTACAAGTGAGATTTTAGGAAAAAAAAAAAAAAAAAAAACAAGGGCCCGTTACGTTTAAAAGGCGTTCAAATTTATAATATAAGTAGTGACGTTTTGCGGATAGTTCATTGAAATATAAAGTCTTGCTTACTTAAGTATGTTGTGCTGATTATCGCATGAATGTGCAGCTGAAAAACGAAATGAAACTGATTATTATGACGTAATAAATAGCTTAGTGAGAACCAAATTTACATGACACTAAAGAAGGAAAACAAGTGCCAGCAAAATATCGGGCCTCAAGCAAATTTGTGCAAATCTTGTGCCGATATTATGTTGGCTCAGTGAGATGTGAATCAGCCTACTAAAACAAAACACAGCCTGGATTCTCTGCATGGAGCAGAGCTGTTGGAGGAGAAGGGCTGAAAATAAAGTCTGAAACAAGCTAGCCTGGATTTTTTTCAGGCTTTCTTTTTACTACTGCTTAAAAGTAGTAGAGAGTATAAAAGCAAGGGTCGATACAACGTAGAATGGTTTTAAGTTTTGTGTACTATATTTTGGCTGGCCAAACCAGCCTTCTTCAGGTACAATGAGAATTTACATTGGAAGGGGTGTTTATGTAGTTATATACCGGAAACACGTAAAACTAAAATGATTGACAGTGTAAAATAAAATACTAGAAAAAAGGTCTAAAAAAAGATAAACTTATAAGAAAAAATTAACTAATATGTTTCTTCGCGGATGTTAAGACCTTCAGGATCAATTGTTCTGCCTTTTGAAATTAAAAAGCTTCCCTGGCCTTACAGATTGAGTCTCTGTTAGAAAATATTTTCTCAATGGGGATTACTGAATTGCATGTCATTAGCAGTGTGGTTAGGAGAGGAGAGGAAATGTTCCGCGACTGTGGTAAGTTTAGATTTGGTGTTAGGGTTATCTATGGTACGGGGTGTTCATTAAATCGGTCTTTTAAACGTCGTTTAGTCTCTCTCTATGTATTGTAAATTACAGCGGTTGCATTGAATCATGTAAATGAGGTTTTTAGTGTCACAGGTCAGGTTAGATTTAATATGGCGCGTTTCACCTGTAGAAGAGAAAGTATAGCTTGTGAGTCCATCTGAAATGTAGGGACAAGTAGCGCAATTTTTACCGCAACGGAAACAACCGGAAGGGAGTTGTAGGTGTGAATTAGTAGAATTAGAAGAAAGTTTAGCTGTGACTAGTAAGTCAAGGAGATTAGGGCAACGTCTGAAGGCAACAACAGGCAAATGCTGAAAAATGTTTTTGCAGCGGTTAGAAGATATAGCAGTAAATTGTAATGTTTTTTGATGATGCTAGAGATGTGAGGAAGTGATGGATTAAAGGTCGTTATAAAAGGTATACGTTTCGGTTTGTTGACGTCTTTGGTTTGTAAAGTGAGTCTGCGGGGATGTCGGCGGCACGTTGTATTTGTTTAGTGATGAAATTGCGGCTGTAACCGCGTTTGAGAAGATATGTAGTAAGTTGAGCAGCGCGAGTATTAAACGTTTCGTCGGTAGAACAAATACGTCGTAAACGGAGTGCTAGACTGAAAGGAATGGCTTTTTTAGTATGCATTGGATGGCAAGAAGAATAGAGTAAGTGTTGGTGCTTGTCTGTAGGTTTAGTATAGAGGTCGGTACAGATATGACCGTCTTTGGTTAATGAGACATTAACGTCAAGGAAAGGTACGCTAGTAAAAGAGTGTGAACTGGTGAATTTTATGGTAGGGTGAACGTTGTTAAGATAATCGATGAAAATTTTTAAATTATCCAGACCTTCAGTCCAGATCATAAAAATATCATCGATATATCGCAGCCACGTGTGGGGTTGAAAAGGGGCATTTTCCAAAGCGTTGGCCTCGAAATACCCAAGAAAAAGGTTAGCAAAAGAGGGGCCATTTTAGTTCCCTTGGCTGTGCCGTGGACTTGAAGGTAGTGGTTATCATCAAAAGAAAAGTTGTTCATGGTGAGAATCATGTGAATGAGGTCACAAAGTGTGCCGGTGGGAATGATATTGTGAGGGGAAGTACGTAGAAAGTGATCACAGGCATAATACCTTCATTATGTGGAATATTAGTGTATAATGATGAAACATCAAGTGTAACTAATAGTGAGTTAGCGGGTAAATTACCGATGGTAAGTAATTTGCTAAGGAAATCGTTAGTATCTTTAACAAAGGATGGTAGTTTATGAACTAAAGGTTGAAGGTAGTAGTCAACGAACTGGGATATACGTTCAGTAGGATGGCTGTTAGATGAAATAATAGGGCGTCCTGGATTGCCGGGTTTATGTATTTTAGAAGAATGTAAAAACGTCTGGTTTTACGTCAGTCTGTATAAGGTATTGTTTGGTTTTGTTGTCGATAAGTTTGTCATGATGCATTCATGATCATGACCTGAGACGAATTACCCCTAAACTAAAGCGTAAATGGTGGATGTACTCTCTAAACTCCTTTATTTTCTCTTGACTACAATCAAAGAATCAGTAGAATCTTGGGCCCTCATTTCACTGAACCACTCTGACAAAACTTTGGGATAGGCAGCTGGATATTGCTAAGCCATGTAGAATTCCTTAAGATTAAGCGCTGCCGCGAACTGTTAGAAGGAATGTTTTTTCTCCTCTGCAAAATAAAGTTGCTGAATCAACCTCTATCGAGGTCAAACCGTTACGGACTCATGCGAATGAACGAAAGCAACGTCGGTGAAAAGAAATCTAATCCGACGCGCATTTTCTTTCCTAAACTTTGCATTTCTTTGAATGTGAACTCACCCTTAAAAAAGGTTAGATCGGTTTGCTATTCGTTATAAACTTGATAAGTGATACATACCAGATTCGCAGTATTTCCGGAAGAAACCTCCTTTACATTTGCATTCAAATGTTCCCGATCGATAGTTGGGCACACAGGTGCCTTTTTTTTTGCACGGCGAAGACACACATGGGGACTGACTCTGAAATCAAAATAAATGCACTTCACTTAATGCACATGTCATCGGCTTCCCCGTGGGTCGACCTCCGGCCTACCAGAGAGATATGTGGGGGAATACAAAGAGATGGACGGGATTCTTTGCCCGAGGGTAGGGGAAAATGTTGACATTCTTCTACGATCAAAGATTAGGGGGGGGGGGGGGGGGAAATTGACAAGTTTGAAAAGAATGTCACGGGAATTTTCAGCTGAGAGACACCTAACCCAGGGGACTTTGTCTTGAGAGATTCCCCGACCCCAAGGGGAAATTCCTCAAGTTTGCTTGACTGATTTCACAATCCCCCTGGTTAGCCCGGGGTCGACCCCACGGGGAAGCCGATGACATGTGCATAATGTACCGGTTCTTTTTATTTTGCGATGTCGTCGGGCAGCAACTGGTAGATTGGTAGAAGTCAATGAACAATGTATTTCCTTTGACACTATGTCTTGGTTGACATCAAATATTGCCTGAACACTTTGATAATTAGCCTCACCTCCAAGTCGACGTATAAATGATGCGAAGACCCATTTTCCCTGTACTCCTTGGGGTTGCCGTCCTTGTTAAGAGTCAACAATTCGCACCAAAACCTTTTGTCGTCACCTTTGTACGCAGGCATTTGTGTCGTACACTGTGTATGTTCCAGCTCTGGACACATTCAGATAATGGAAGTCCTCTTCAATGAAAAATTCCTGTTGAATATCTGGATCAGTGATTTAAAGATTCAGATTATGAAGTGAGAACAATGATAATAAAACCCGAAGACAGTATTTTATGGTCCCAGCAGAGGACAACCTTTGTGAAATTTATTAAATTGGTTAATATTGGAACCCACTAATATTGGAACCCACGTCTGTATTTTGCGTCTTAAAACAGCTTTTTAATTTTTAAAATGGGCAAAATACAGTTGAAAGTTCATCTCTTTCAGAAGAATTAAGCTCAGAATCAAGTGGAACTGTAAAACTACATCACGGCTTCACAGAATGAGGTATTCGAACAGTGTTCGAAGAGTAAAAATTGTAAGGTATCAAATTGCTTTTTCAGCCGCAGTTGCAATTCAATCGAACTTGACTGGTAATCATTCACTGACTGAACTCGTCATTTTCATTTTTACTAATCGGGTTGGTTGATTCGCATCAATTTTGAAGCTTTGTTTCTATTTCTCTGTCTCACCAAGTCCGTATTTTTCTTTTTTCAAAAGGAACACTTTCAAGATGGGTTTTGCTAGCCTCTTCGCCACCTCTGACAAGCTCATGAGAGCGGTCACTGAGCGGTTGATCGCTTGTTTGTCAGTTCCTTTGATAAAGATGAGCGAAGTAAAACAGTAGATGTTTTTGTTTTTTTTCATTGCAAAACAACCTCCGTATGTTGTATACGTATGGGTCTTGTTTCCATTTTCTATATCAGTCTTTTTCAAATATTTAAACTTCAGCTTGGATAGAGGTCACTCAAAAGAAACAAAAGAGGACTGAGAAACAATGTCAGAAAGCTGCTGCTATGAAAGCGTCCGTCATTTTTGAGCAGAGATCCACCAATTGAAGCCAGTCTAGGCCGTCAATCATAAAAGTGGCTTTTAAACCACTAAAACAACCTTGTAGGACATTCTAGTTTGAAAGCGAAAATGGATTGATCTTGTACATAGGTGGCTTCAGCTCTCATTGAAGAGAACACGATGAAAAGCGAGCAGCAGTAGAGGATAACGGAAGAACCCATCACCGGGAGATGAGATTAGTCGGTTACTTTTGAATCGACTGAGTCTCGTGAGAAAGCTATAAACCTCTCGAAAGTGACCGCAGCTGTATAATAGAAGTTTTAATTTATGGCTGATTGCTTATTATTGCTTATTATTGCCTCCCTTATGAAACAAATGTTACGTGGTGTTTAATTTATTGTTTTTTTTAGAACTTTTTGGCCTCCTGTTCGTTAGTAATATAAGCACCTTTACTGTTCTTCTCGCGCTCACTTTCAAGTTCATGCTGTACATCATATGAAATTACCCTTACAATTTCCCTGGCTCATCAAATATTCATCGTTTTCCTTATTTTATCTAAACTTGCCACAGTTAATGATGACACAAAAGTTGTTTCATTTTGTACAGAAAATAAGCTGTTATCGTAAAAGCACATGCATAACACTTGTTCAGTTCTCTCGTCGTATCACTTGCCATGTGCCTTAAATTGGCCAGTAACTGAACACCTTACTAAAATGTTAAAACCTAGAGTCTGATAAAGTTTCCCTTTGATAATAAATTAATGACATATACGCCATGCTTCGTGATGGGAAAATTTAATAAGAAAAGTTGCAGCGAACATATGTTTCTCATATGAGTAATACAGCACTGTAAATGTTTAGAATTTCCCGACAACGAACACTAAATTCATCGGATAGCGATCTTCCGGCACTTAATTGCTTTGTGCGGGTAATAATATAACGAAAGACTACCGTCATTCGGCGATTAAGATAACTAACCGAAAATAAAGATAAATGCTTTCCGTATTTTATCTACTGTAAAAGAACTCAGCGGTTATTTTCTTCTGAGCGCCAGGGGGGCCTGGTCGACATGGTTAAAAATATCATGAGTCTATCATACTGACGGCAAATCGTATTTTTTCTTCTGTGCCTTTGTACTCTGCGAGGCCACAAACAAGGAAATTTCCTCTTCTCAACTTAATTACAGCTGGTCGAAACTGGGAGCCATTCATTCTTTGATTACGAAAATTACCCTTGAACGACGTAAACTGAAAACGGCGACTGAGCATTTCGAGGCTAACATAATCTCTGCTATCGTGTACTGGGAATTCAGGAGAACAAAACGAATTGCCACTCCCCAATAAACCTACATTCTTCTTCAATTTTATCGACAAAGTTTCTTCTGGTTTACAGTTATTTCGCAGGCTATATGAGCCGGTATCCCGAATATAATCAATTTTTACTCTCTCATTCCCTTTTCACTTTTTTTCCCTTATTGTCGCTACCTCAGTTACGCCCCAATTGAAAATGGAACAACCTGCGATAGAAGTCTTGGTGAAGTCGTGGATGTTTTACTCATTTCCGCCGCGCCATTATTCGTCCTATGTAGTTTTCACCTCGTTAGCTATGCTAAATAGATATGGTCTCATAAACATTATTACTGCCACTGGTACAGGTAACCCAGGTAGTGGCAACCTCCGTAGGTGTTTATTTTTCTTTCTATTGCTTTGCTTGTTTTTTGTTTTCTTGTGTGTTATTATTGTTAACAATGGCTGAGCTGCGATGAATATTCACGTATTCAATGGCTGAGCTGTAAAGCAATTCGGTAATTTTAACGCGATATATATTGATAGGGCTCTATGGATATTCACTACAAGCTAATACACCCGAACATCATGATCACCGCAACGGGTGAGATGTAAGAAGGACAGTCTTCTCTGTTTTCTCGTGTTTCCAGCCAAAATAGGGATACACACTGTATTTTTGCAGGCCCAAGCTTAGGCTAATTGAAGTTTCTTGTTATTTTTTGCAAAAGATGCTTCGATGACATTACCAGAAATCCGCGTCACGTTTATCAGGAGATAAATTATTCATGCTTCACGCGGCCGTTAAAATAGCCGCCGGAGTTACTAAAGAATGTATGAATTTCAACAGAAAATTTCAGATAAATTTATCGGTGGCAATGCTGCTTATTTTCCGCACGTCGCATATAAAAACTAAACCGTTAACGGAGTGTTCTTTGTTGCCTTTCAGAATGAAAACGTTAAAAGACTTTTGACAATTTTCAATTGAAAAACTTCGGTTACTGACTCCTATACAGTCACCATTTTAGTCAGATTTCAGCAAAATGACTCACCTTTAATACAAATTTTGCAATGCATTTCCTCGTTCTGACAATCTTCCGCATGTCCGAGCAATATTACTAGAGAATGAGCTCTCCAAAATAGCCACTTTTAAGCGTTCTGTGAAGGATAAGTCCAGACAAAATTACAACGAAAAAGTGCAAAATTCGCAGCCAGTCGATGTTAGGCTTCATCAAGCAAAGCACTCCCCTGAGACTGATCGAAGGCGAGAAATAAAGTTAGAGTTTCTGCTCGTTCTCAATACTCGCTAGCCATAATTGACATCATTCAGTTTGACTTAGAAACTAAGCCTTTTTTGCATACCGTATTTATTCGTCTATAAGCCGATCCCGGCTATAAGCCGAGACCCTAAACTTAGCAAGTGGAGTAGTGACCAGATGTTCACCGAAAAAACCCAGAAAACTCTTGGCTATAAGCCGAGACTTTAAAATCGAATGCCGAAGTTCCGTGGTGTATAGAATACTGAATGATAAAATAATGCGTCCCTTCCGCTTGCTTTCGTCCATGGCGACAGCCGTGAAGGAGACTACACGTTGGGAAATCACTTTCCATGGCGGGAAATCACTTTCAGTAGGGCCTACCGTGTAGCATGAAAATTTTGCGGGTTCTAATTTTTGCGAATTTTACGGATTGACCTCGATCCGCCAAAATTAGTTCCCGCAGAAAAAAAAAAACCGCAAAATAAAACGCCGCAAAAATTAACTCTCTTCAGTCAAAATAAAAACTTTGCTTTTAATGGACTTGTGCCACTGGGGCACATGTTCCAGTGGCGCTTCTGCGGCGGCCTGCACAGATGTTGTTTCAATTCTTGAAACTTCAACTGAACAAGAAAGTGTTATTATTATCGACCGAGTCTGTCTCATTTTGTTACAGTAGGGCATAGTTTTGCATTTTATAGGCTGTTCCCAGTTAGATCTCAAAGTTTAAAACTACATCTTTCGACTCGAAATCCCCTCTGCATTCTTACATTCTTACATTCATACTGCTTTCTCGGAAAATAATAATTGATAATATCGGTCGTGGAAAACCTCATTGCCGTATTAACGAAAGAGTGTTTTGTTGTGCATGGTAGGGATACGGTAGGCATTTGTTTTGTTTTGCTGTTGTTCAGTCCCTTTGTGCAGTAAGATATTACAGTGATTACCGTATTATTCTGCATTAAATATGTAAGTAGAGTAAGCTTTGACTCAACATACCGTAAGATAAAAGTTGAAAATACCATATTAAGGTTTCTTCCACTTAAATATTCTGCTACTTGAACAGAGAATCGCAAAAATTAGTTCCCACTGGAAATTTCAGTCATCTCGAACCGCAAAAATTAGTTCCCGCAAACCACAAAAAATCGCCAATCCACAAAATAAAACTCGCGCAAAATTTTCATGGTAAGCTCCAATATGTCACGCAATATACTTTTTGTTTATTACTTTTTTCCCATCCGTGATCCGATCCGATCCGATCCGATCCGATCCGTGATCCGATCCAATCCGATCCCGATTTTGTCGACGCCGGCAAATGTTTCACATTTCACACCGGCAGTAAAAAGCGTAATTTGCATATGTCAAATTTCGGTTGCGTTCGTTGGACAGCTTTGTGTAACAATTTCCTCGAAATACTGCAGTGTTTGGTTGGCTTCGTTTTGGCGAAATCGTCCTTTTGCCTGATATTTATTCAACCATACGGACAAGACACATAGACCCTTTTCATAATGGCGCCCGACAAATTATTCTTTTATTCTTGTGATAATGAGCCCTACTAGCCTCGTCAGCATGTGCAAAATTCAATAGAATTTTTTTCATTTAAGTCAGGTTAGTAGGGCTAATTAACACATATACAAAAGAATAATTAAAATCGTCCGCCATTATGAAAAAGGTCTATTGTCTTACTCTTCTACGATATCTCCATGCCTGGATAATTCATTCAAACGCGAATATGTAAAAATGCACCCCGAGGTTAAATTGCGTTAAGCTCATGAACAAAGAAATTGATGCTCAAAGGAGCTGGCCGTTTAAACGAGTTCAAAAGTTGTTTAAACACTGTTTAGAAAGAGATTTTACACGTTTAAACTAGTTAAAACGCAGTTTCCTCGAGTCACCATGGCTTAATCCCCCTTATCGCAAATAAGGAGGCTGTAATATTTAATAGTCATAATTTGTTAGGTAACACCGATTTTATCTGGGTCTTTTTCTCCTTTTCTGCTTCCTTTTTTTTTAATCTAATTGTAATATTATTACTATAAAAATGTTCACTGGCTAAAATTTTTTTTAAAAAAGAACATGAGCTTTCGGCTGTCGATCTACAGCCTTCGACGGATAAAAATGGAACGCGAAATGATAAAATATATGCAAGAAAAGGCGAGATAAAAGTGAAAAGAAGACAAAAGCAAGGTAAAAATGTGTAAATTAAACAATTAATATTGTTTAAAAAGAATGCTGTACTGGTTTGGAATCGGCTTAGAATTATTGTCAGCATGCTTGGTAGCAGAGGTGTGCCAAGCCTCCAAAGTTTTTCTAATACGAAAAGAGCCTTAGTCAATAACACTGGAATTATCAAAATCCATGCGATGGTCGAGTGACCATGCATGTTTCGCAATGTTTGAGCCATTAGCACATGTTTTCACATTCCTAATATGTTCTGTCTTATGGGTTTCAAAACACCGGCCGGTTTCGCATACATAACACCAATCACAAACGGCACAGGGTATTTTATAAATCACGTTCGGTTGATGTTCAATAGATGGTCTGAATTTGGGAGAAGAAAATTCTTGTTGCAAGGTCTTGAAGGGTTTATTTACAACTTGAATGTCGTGTTTTCGAAGAATTCTAGTTGATTGGTTTGCAGAACAGAATTCTGAGAAGGTGTTTCGCAAAACAAATCGACGGCGACCATGTTATAGAATATTTAACAATTATTCTACGAGGGCTTGCTAGATATGAAGTGATAAAAAACGCCGAGTTGGTTATAATCATTCATATCCAGAAATCCCGATAAGAATAATTGTTTTATTAAAAACTCTACAACGCATAATTCAGAATCTGGACAAAAAAAGAGAGACTGAAGGAAGCCAGAGAAAGAGAAAACCGAAAAAAAGGGAAATATTTGTCCATCATATGACTAAGCAAAAAGGGCGCGAATACACTTCGGTGTGTTGCAATGTTTCCGAGCAAAGTTGAATGAATTCAATGAAACTGTGCGAGAACAACGTAGAAGCGTCACTGACCTCACTTTAGGGTCCTTTTGGAAAAAGTGCTGACTTTATTTGCTCTGAATGGTTGTAAATGGCAATGGTTTCGTAAAAAAAATCAATCATTGCTCAAAGCGGGTAGAACGTCTTTCATGTAGACGTAAGAGCCGAAAGAACCGAATTTGTAATGTATCAGTCAATTCCAAAAGCGCCCAGCCCCAGAGCATACTCCGGGTATTTGATCCTAAATTTAGGGCGACCCTAAAAGCAGGAATGGTGTAACGCCGGAACGGCGGAAAATCACCCCAAAACCTAAAAGCCGGAACGACGGAAAATACCCCCAAATCCTAAAAGCCGGAATGACGGAAAATGCCCGCAAACCCTAAAAGACGGAACTACTAAAATATAACTAATTAAATGGAATAAGTACAAGGTTTGGGAAAACTAGTAATTTGAACTTGTGAGGTTGTGTCACCGAGGTAGATGACTTCCCATCGGTTTTCGTGTTAGAGAAATATCCCGAGAAAGGATAAAAACAGCCATATATATTAAGTCGAAAGTGTGTATTCTACAAAATATACATTTCCATGCGTACATTTCCACGGAGATTAAAATGATATGGTACACAAAAACACGTTATGGAACATATCAACCACGCAACAGAAATGCTTTCAAATTAGTTAGTTTTGTGCCCTTGGGCGAGGCTGATATATATACATATATACATATATATATATATATATATATATATATATATATATATATATATATATATATATATATATATATAGCTGGATTTTTCAAAATAGGGTCAGTCATTTGTGAGTTTCACCGCCGATTCCGGTGGAACTTGCTGCCCGGGGGCAATCCGGCCGATGAATTTTGAGGGGGGGGGGGGGGGGGGTTCCGTCAAGCCGGATTTCAGGGCACTCAAGAGGGACAGGGCTACAAGACCATCTGCATTTGAGCTGGCCAGCTCTTAAAGCAGGGGGGATAGGCCAGCTCAAACATTGGCCTTGTGATGTTGGTTTTTCTATTCTTGATTAATTTTCTGACTTTATTGCCTGCAGGACTACGGCTGCATGTATGCCTGAGTGTTGGGAATTTTGAGCAACACGCACACCGGGCTGGCTGGCCTGCAACAAATGCATGAGCTGGTAAGAATTGAATCTATCTGAAAGCAAAGTCCAGGCATTTTCCTGGCCATTTTACAAAAAACTCTGGAGTCTAGCCCGGTTTTGAAAAGGTCAGCTATATAGCTCCAGGAAATGAGGGGCCAACA
>JAEMWC010000932.1:277500-338916 GCA_016490735.1 Pachyseris speciosa
TTAGGATTTGGGGGCATTTTCCGTCGTTCCGGGTGCTAAATTTATTAGATGTTCTTACGGTACACAATGTTTATAGATTTCAGATTCTAAAATTCACGTACCCTTGGCATAAAGGCCTTCTGCCAAAGCTGTTTTCAAACTATTTTCAATATGCCAGTTATGTACACAAATACAATACCAGGTGTGCATCGAAACGAAACCTTTACGTAAAGAAAGTGCGAACTAATACGGGAAAACAAACAATCGGATATGCGGCGTGTATTATCTGGGACAAAGTTCCCTTAAATCTTAACGAACTAAACATATACCAATTCTCAAAACAACTAAAACCTTATCTACTGTCAGAACAGCATAACTAAACGCAACCTAAGCATATACTCTTTCATTCCTATTATATTGTACACTTAAAACTGCTTCTTTAAAAATAGTTCCTATCTCACTTATTTACAACTTTTAAATCTGGAGAACTGGCTAGAAAATCCTAGGATTATTTCAGCTCCAGGCTTTACCAAGTACAAACAGAAATGTTATTTATTATTTTTTTAAACTTTATCAGCGTATGTATGTACAAGGCAAATAAAGGTGTGTTGTTGTTCAAGATTTGGGGGTATTTTCCGTCGTTCCGGGTTTTAGGATTTGGGGTATTTTCCTTCGTCCCGGCTTTTAGGATTTGGGGTGATTTCCCGCTGTTCCGGCTTTTAGGGTCGCCCCAAATTTGTCCCGAACAGTGGGGCATTTGACTAACGGCTAGACATTGGCTGGCGGTCGCCAGTTAAAGGTTTTCGTATGTCTTTTGCGCGTAAATATTCATTAATTCACCACAGGAGCCGCTTCGCTCTCTTCTCTTCAAGATTCCGCGTAGGTTTTCCGTTGTTTACTAAATATACAGTTGATATGCCTTTATTCAAAGTTTGGAGTGCCGACAAAAGAGATAGGAAAAGAGTTTTGGTGCACAATTTTTCGGATTTGGTTTGAAAAAGGTAGCGATTTTAGAATAAAATATTCATTAGGAGCGGGGAGCGTGCCAAGATGCTTCATGCAACGAGTGATTTGCTATAGATTTACACTTGATTTGCCCCTTTTGAGTCCCTGACAGTGGGGCATTTGACCATCTAAGTTGGAAACACAGCGGGGCATTTGATGAAATTGGGGTTGGGGAGGGGGGGGGGGGGGTGGGCGCGTTTGGTATTGACTGATACATAATACATCAAGACAAGGGCATCATGTGCGCATTTAATCAAAATGAAGACACAATTCCAGTTTATTTTGATGGACTGGACCATTGTCTAACCAAACCCAGGTTATGCTTCACGAAATGGCTTCCTGGGCTTCTTGTTATTTGTGGGATGCGTGGTACAAATACTGGTCCCGCGGCCGAACAGACAAACAAAAACAACGAGAAGAGCGATTTTTCTCGTTTTTACGAAATATTATGCAGTATTTGTTTAGGGTCGAAAGTTTGAAGCTAGTGATTGATACGTTGCATAGACTGCAGGTAAAAGAATATTTTCAACTTGTGTTAATTTTTAGTTTTTAAAACTCTAATGGGTAGATTTTTAATAGTGAACGCTGCTGTAAACTTTTGCTGAAATAGTGGTGGTTCACTTTGTTCTGAATAGACTGGCCCATGAGCGCTAGCATATTTACAGACTTGACGTCTACACTTGTTCTTAAGAGTAAATGTCTGTAAGGATCGAAGAAATGACGGAAACAGCTCAAAAATCGGTTTGGCTCATGCATACTTTTTATATTGGTAGGCACTAGAACCACACATTTCAAAATGGTGTTTATTCACTCAAATATTCGTTAATTTGGGAGAAATTAATTTAAATCATTTAACGGTATTTTTCGTCAAGAAACCTCCAAAATTCCCAATATTCATGACCTTAGCGACTCAGCTAATCGCAAAGTTTGATCCTTTTCCACGCAATTCCAACTTGACTGAACCTTCTTTAGATTATTGATTAAAGAAACACTTGATTTTGTTTTCAAATATAAAATACGATTTTTTCGCCAAGCGTACTCACACCTGGTCTGAAAAATGTCGGCAGTAGGACCCAAAACAAACACGCCGTAAATGGCTGTGGTACGCCACGAATCTCCCCAGAAAATTTCTTGATAGACCACGAAGGATTGTATTGACTTTCTACCATTTCAATTTTTGGGGATCTTCAACGGTTTTGCGACAAAAAGTCTCGAAAGCTAATGCTATTGTCACTATCCGCCATTTTTAAAAATAAATGTAAATTGTGTGACAGATTACCTCCGTGGCGAATCAGTCCTCGGAATGATCTATTTTCTCCAAGTTGCAAGTGTGAATCACCTTGGTAGCTCTTTTCAGAATTGATATCAAGTGGCACATTGAAATATAATGGAAATAATTAATTTTATCAAAAATAGAAATCCGAAAGAAAAGCTTGAAATGATTCTAAAAATCCATTACGTGACACACCACAATGTAGAATAGATTGTCTTCAATTAAGCTGCACTTCGTTTGCCTTCTGTTTTAGTTTCCTTCTCCTATCATTAAATCATCTCAATGAGTTTTATAAAAATATGCGTTGAGGTCTTAAAAGCTTTGCAGCGTAAAGTTATCTCCAGTTGATGTTTACAGTTCGACACGGTCCATTTGCTGACTTCTCACGCAATACATCACAGGCGAGGTCGCCAATGCGTAAAGCTCAAGTTACCCAAAGACTTTAGAAATGCAAGTCGCCTTACTAGAAGTTCCTTATGAAAGGAAGTAGCCCCTTTAACAGATATTAAATTGAGTGTAATCTTTCAAAAGGCTAAAACGACGGTTAAAGGTTAAACTAGACTCCTAACCCTAAACAAACAAACAAAATGACCAAACGCACTTAGGTTTGCACAGGCTTGTGTAAAAAAAAGTTGATGAGTTCAGTTATTTCTTAAATAAGTTACGTATAATGACTAATTTAACGACAAGATATTGAAGGTCTATGACGACGTTTTATGTCAACCCCGGCTCGTAATGCGTTGCTTAGTAACTTTTCCGCTTATCGATGACAACTTAGTGAGCCACTTATTAGTAGTGACGTCATAGTTTGCTCTTACAAACCTGTCAACTGCTAGTCTCAGTGCTTTCTTTCGGCTTTTGATTTTACAACCCACGCTCCAGGGGACCGTAGAAAGCAGAAAGTATAATTACAAATTATCTTATGACGCATAGGACTGTAATTTGCATCGGCGTCTGTTCCGTTTAGAGTCTTCCTTTTATGCCGAAAAGAATAGAAACTTTGCTAAACGGAAACACAGTACCGGTACAATACAGGGGCACCCAACGGTCGGAATCAACCAAAAGCTGTAGAAAGACATTTTTAAGCACTTTATTCGTTTGCTAGAATTATTTGCCCTACATGTGTTCGGATTCCTTATCGGAAATTTTGATTTGAAAATATAAAATGTTAGGGAAAATGCTATCTAAAAAACGTTCCACGAACTTTCTAGCGAACTATTTTCTTTCGAAAAAAACATACTGCCGTTTTTGACTGTCAAAAAGAGCAAATATGACCTTTCCGAAAACCTAAGAAGCTATGATTTCCCCACTGCAAATCTTTTAGGCCACGTTTAGGTTACGAAAATCCGAGTGCACTCTTTAATCGACGCCTAAAGCCTAAGTCGAACTGACCTTTCACCGAACAGATATATATCTACCGAAACTTGTCGTTTGGTGCCCCCGATTAGCGATCATTGACTTGTTTAGAAACTGTTTGGAACCAGTCTTATGTATTAATGGTACTGTTAGCGTTTTGAGACTATAACAATATCTTCGTTTAAATAGTAAAGTATCAAGTCTAACTGAAACATAGCCAAGCATTTCACATAAAAGATTCTAAATGGCAGTAGTAGCTTCTTTATAGCCTGCAAGAATGAGGTCATAATCTTGCATTTGATTTGGTGCCATATGCGCGAAGCCAAATCCAACCCAACCAACCGTAGTAGCGTTCACTGTAAAACACAATTTATCAATCTCTTTATTATAACTCCACGAAATTAACAATCGTCCTTCATCCAAGAATACTTCGTTGGATGAAGCAGTCAGCAGATGCGTTAGCTGTGTAAAGCAGATCCAGAATACTGCAGAAGCTCTTAACATTTTGATGTCTGATGCAGGCACTGAGCGTTGCTGAAGCCTTCAAGCCCCGAGCGTGATCACCTCAAATTATTCCTTGTAATATCAATGCTTTATAAAAAGGAGTGGTCACGAGCTTGATATGGTAAGAATTTCTCCCCACTTCTTCCATAGAAAATGTATGTGGGCAACAGATGAGAATTCAAATTTCGATATTAGAGTTTAAAGTGATAACGGAGGTTACACCTCATTAAGCATGTACTTTGGAATCACTTGAGTTACTTATTCAAAAGCGTGAGCATAGCGTTGCTTTTTCATCGTATGTGTCATTAGTAGGCAGCGTTCATCCGTAAAGACATGAGAAACATTTATTTAAGAACAAATGTATAAATCAGCTTCAGTTGTTAAGAATGCGGAAAGTTATTCCACAAACCCATCTGGGATCATCACTTTATGAAATCAGTATGAAAGCTTTTAAGCCCCAGTGAAAGATATTCTTTATACGAATAATAAACAATATATAATAAAACAGGAAAAACGCTAAGAGAACCTGAAATGTACTAGAAAATACTCATTCGTGATGAGTGTACTGTTCACGCTCACTACACTGAACACAATTAGTGCACCAAGGCGGTGTTAATGTTTGTCAGCATTACACTAAAACAAAGTGAACGATTGACATTTACTGATACAAAATAGCAGATAACTATAGGCGAGTGAGGCAGGATTCTTCTGCCTCACTCGCCTATAAAAACTGTGACAGCGGCTACGATTTAGGCCCAGAATATGATTCCTCACGCAAACATGGCCATAGACCGTAATTTCACTTCCCTTTATGCCTGATTAGGTCTCCGAGGTCAAACATTTTTGGAAAACAACAAGGACGAAACAGCTGTCTATGGCTGCTAATGCTTGGGTTCAATCTTTGATTTGGTAGATTTAAGGGGTAATGCCCACTACCATGTGGCCTTAATGCCCAAAGAATGGCTTCAGCTTACCAGATCACATTAATTTGTGAGGTATCCTTGTCACTCCAGCCACATCCCACAAGCTTTACATTTTCATCGCTAGTTTTATTCATATGTGGGTACTTGAGTCTTATCATTAGCTATACCATGCTGATGAGGCCCAACAAGGCCTAAACAGCTGTCCATGGCTGCTAATGCTTGGGCGCAATCTTTGATTTGGTAGATTTAAGGGGCAATGCCCGCTACCATATGGCCTTAAAGCCCTGGCAAACGAGGACACAATGTTGCGGACACATTGTGCATTTGTTGCCGACACAAATGTTTCCCTGTCTGCCCGCGCGCGCAACATTTGTTGCGGACAAAAAATGTTTCTGGTAAAAATCACAAACATTTTTTGTCTCGAACACAAATTTTTTGTCCGCAACAAATGTTGCGCGGGCGGGCAGACAGGGAAACATTTGTGTCCGCTACAATGTGTCCTCGTTTGCCAGTGCCTTTAGTGCACAAACAGTGGCTTCAGCTTACCAGATCACATTAACCGTCCATATGGACGCATGCTTTGAAAACCTGCAACCTTCACAAATCCCGGACTATGAACCAATGTAATAGCCAAACGCTCAGTTTTTTAGACTTTACCACCCCCAAAATCTCAATTTTCTTGGAATATGACCGTTTATTCTGTTGCAAACCGAAAATTTGGCTTCGGACGCCCTCGGACAACACCAAAAATATGCAACTTTGTCTTGAAGTTTTTAAGGCAAGAAAATCCTCTTGGAGCTAAAACTCTGCAATGGCAGCAAACTCCGACTCCACTTCTTGCAATCTGTTCCACATTTTTTGCTCACTTCTTTCGCGCGATGCGGATAACGCTATTTGATTTCAGTTCCTCTTACTGTCTGTAATTATTGCGTTTGTGACCCAAAGGAATTCTGAGATATTCTTGGATAACAGCCGCGCAGGAGTTGGCCAATTTCCATGTGAGATATTTTTTTAGAACCGTGTCGAGCCACCCGGTCCTGCTGACACAATATTGCACCGATTGCATTATTTACAAGTCAAAACTCTCCAAAATTACCATGCGAGGTCGCGGAATCCACTCAAAGAACGGCTAGGAACACAACTTCACTTCGCGAATCGCCAAAGCTCGATCGATCAGTCTTAGCGGCCCACTTCGTGTGAAATTGCTTCTCACCTCTGTTTTCTTCCAAAGGATTGCCTCTACCCACGAACCCAGCTTTATGATACCAGGCAGGGGGCTTCTAAGGTGAATATTAAAATGGCTCAAATAACACACATAAATCAAACAACTACCAAATTGTGAGCTGCAGTTGATCGCTTAAAGCAAGCGACAGGTGGCATGACAAGCGTGACAGGAAAGACAGAGCCTTCGGTCATGTGGACCAGCAAAATCTCGATGGTAACCCCTTATATGGAATAATGACATCGACCTGACTTCCGACCCTCGAGAATTACCAAAAAAAGAGGTCAAAAACAGCAGACAGGAATGAGTTAATCTGTGAGGTATCCTAGTAATATAAGAGACTGATGTCCATTGACTCTTTTATGACTTACCTCGCTTAGTACATACTTTTTGCTGGTAATTACCAGAAAATATACTTTCAATAACGCAGGTATGATGATTATCGGGTTCCCATGTCAAACCACGTTCATTTGAACGAATAGTCATTCATTTTCGTTGTTTTCAAATTCATTAAGTTTTTTTTAATTTTCATAAATAAAATTTATTCCATTTTAGATGGAGTAAATGGGTTTTTGCTCTAGTTCTTGAACTTCCGGTTGTGACAACATCCGGTTTTCTAGATGACGTCAGCATAATACATGGTCCAAAACCATGTGACTTTGGGCCTCTTCGACCTCCACCGTGGGCACACATCCGCTACCTTATTTTCCCCTCCCAGCTTCCCCTTCCCCTCTTTTACGTGTTTATTTTTGGAAGGACATGCAAATATGGAACGTGGAATCGTGACAAAATTACTGTTTAGGGGTGTGATGGGGGAGGGGGAGGGGGGGGAGGGGGGAGTGAGGTAGGGAAAATATAAAAATGTGTATATATGTAAGAAAAAGCTTTGCAAGATACAAGCTTAACACGGTATCATGGCAAAAATAATTCGAGAATCTATGTAGCTATGAAGAGCTAATTTGTGAATGGAAAAAAATAATTCTACGTTGACAGAACTTACCCATCTGTCCCATGTTTAAGAGTCTTAGGAAGTGGTAGAGAGAAAGGTTGAGGGTGCTTAGAAAATACCATTTGTAAGAAAAATGTGGATGGAATGACCGTTGAGTAAAAGGAAAGCGATTTTTCCGAATTTACCGACCAACCGGATGAGATTGGCGCTTACCATTTACTGCAAGGCGTTCCATCATGCGTACTCACTCGTTCTGGTGCAAAAGGACTTGGAAACGGAACCATTCGCTCAAATAGTAAGCAAATTTCCGAAATTCCATTCCGAACGGAAAAAGAGGACTACCTCTGGAGGTTGTCCACAATTTCCGAAAAGATTTTCCGTAAAATTACCTTACCATTTGAATTCAAACCGAAATTTCCGGATTTTTCTGACAAATGTTAAGCACCCTTAGTCACCCGCATGGAAGATCAAATTTCAAATTAAAATGGCGGCCATCTTCTTCCGCGCGTGATTTTTCAAGATGGCAGTGTACCGGTCTTAGAACAGTTAGAAGGGAAACACAGTTTTTTAAAACGATAAATCGAAACAAAAAGTTCTAAGGAACACTCGACAGTGGAAATCAGTCAGTTCATAGCGAAGAAATCCCTCTTCGGGGACAGATTGTGGTTTTAGCAAGGCGGACAACACATAGTCTCCCGCGCAGCTTGACAACACATGGACCTCCCCGGATCACACCAAACCATCGCAAGAATTTAGACTTTCTCCGAATCTCTTGGGCGCTTCTTGGAATCCACCTTCCCAAAAATTACAGGTCTGAATTTGAATTTTTACAGTGCCTTATCTTTATTTCACCGATTCGTTGTATTCGAAGCAACTTTAGTAAAATATGCAAGAAACGTGCACACTTCGGTCAATGAATCTGAATTGTGCTTCAAATTGACTTATAAGATTCGCTTTGTCTTCATGTACATTAACTCGATGCGAAAATTGATCGCGTTTGCTTTTTCTGCAGAAACAAAAGTTTATCTTATTGTCTGTTTTTGTGCGTGTCTTATTTCGACGAATTTTGTAATTACTCGTTCTAAGTCAACAAACCGAAATCCTCGCAGCACATATCAAATTTGCCCATGTGACAATAGGATGAAATTTCGCTGCGAAATTTTAAAATTTTCCAAGTTTGCTTTTTTAGCAATCTTTGATTGGCAACAAGTGTATTTTATTTGAAGTCAGGGATTCTAGTTTACACAGTGACAAGCGTAACGATGTTTCCACTTGTTACATAAGCATCAGAAAAGTAACATACCCAAGCGCAATGACCTCCAGAATCATGTCGCGGTGGTGAGCCACATACTATTCACCTGAATTTGCAAAGGCACAAAAAGCGGCTGTTTCCTTATGCTTATGCTTATGAAGCAAACGGTTTACACACTGGTTAACGCAACATAAGCATAACAAAATGGAAGAGATTCCTTTTTCTTCTACTTATGCTTACGTCCCTAGCGGTTTACCCTGGCTATGTTTATGCTTATGTCACTGTGTAAACCAGCCTTAATTTTCGTGGGTCGCGTGTCGCGTGTTAATTGTCGCAGGTATGTTTTCGTGGGTGAAAAACTAATAATCGCAGCGCTCGTTTTTTGTTTCCTTCAACGAGTTCGTGGAATGTGGAATTGACGGAGATAGAAACTAAACATGAGCTTTCTTTTCAAAAACAGCCAGCACCTATATCTCAGATAGTATAACAAAATACCTAAAATGATTGTAAAACTTCAAAAACTAGCGTGCACTACAACAAACTGAGTCATGAATTTAATCCGATAGAAGTCCTGATACAGTGGAACAACAGGTCACCTCTCGCCGTCGGCTACATTTTTCTCTCAGCGTATACACTCATTGATTCACTCAGAGAAGTTATATAACGAAGAAACTACTTCCTTGTGGAGCTTGTGACTCCGTTCTTTTTTCCACCAAAAGTGCTTGTAAAGGTCTCACAAAAATTCGTATCGTGAGGCCAGACATAATTTTCAATTTAAAAAATAGACGCGAGAAGTTGAGAGCAGGTGCGAACTTGTTGCTCGTCGTAGTTGTGAACACGACGTGAACAACAGCGAAAAGAAAGCGTGATAAAAATTCAGTGGTACGGGATTCGAACGTACCTTTCACCCCTGTGATTACAAGACAACTGGGAACTGGTCATTCTTCTTCACTCTTATTACTCTCACTCTTCTTCACTCTCATTTACGGGTTTATAACAAACCAACCAAATCACCATCTCCCAGTTTGCTTGCAAGCTCGTTTGGCTGCACACGTTAATAAAGCGGTATCCTATAGGTCATGGGTTTGAATCCCACAAAAGCCTGAAACTTTTTGCAGGCTTTCTTATCGCTACTGCTTAAGTCAGTAGCGTTCAAACTGCGACGATAGTACGTATCTTCATTTCTTCATTCTTTTTTTGCTTATTTAATAAGTTACTGCACCAGGATGTAACCAGTTGCCTTGATCTGCTGGTTTCCTTCTGCGCTCAATTTAGCCACGTTCCCACAAGTGTTGGAGTTATCAGGGGTTCCTGCGGTACTAAACCCGATTCTGGAGTCACACATACCGCAATCGTTTTCGTTGTTGCCAAGGATACCAATTCTTGCTCTGGAAGTGAATTCATTCTCACACTTAGCATTAAAACCTTCCCTGTTACATTCCCTTTGCAGAGACGCCTGTGAACCAATTAGCATCTTCCACGTTTTACGACCCAGTGATGTGGCGCGGTATTGCCCGTCAGCGATCAGCGAATACAAGGAGTTGGCCTGCTTATTTATGACAACAAAGGCTAAGTTCTCTTGCCCATCAACATTCATCCCCAGGCAGATCTTGGAGAAGGATGTGTTCCAGTAGGTTGGTAATCTTGTTTCTTGGGTGTCGAACCCAGTTTCCCCTTCTACAAGGTTGAAAGTTTCTTTGTTGCTCCACAGACTGGAATCGTAGTGAAATGTTGACTGTAAAGAATTTGAAAAATGAAAAAAAGCAATTTGTTGTATATGTATCGCCCTACCCAAATTGATGTTTAATTGTATTATATATGGTAATCAATCTATTAATTTGTTTCCTCAGAACTGTTTGTCAAGTTAATCTAAACACTCATGTTTCAGAGTATTTGAGGCTGGGTTATTTACCCGTACATTAGTATAGTAAAAAACTTATCAGGCACTGGTTTCCTTTGCCTTTTATTAATTTATTGATTTATTTTTATTTATTCGTTTATTATAATAAAATAACTTAATATAATAATACTGAGTAATATATTATTAATTAATTTCGTTTTTCATGTGTTTGGTGTGTTCAGCAGAGGATCATTTTGAATTGTGAACCACCATACCATCTACATCCCCAAAAGGACGTATTTCTTCCAGTCTCCCTCAGTTTATTTATGCATGTCCCTGTTTGCTTTTCTTTCCGTTTATTATTTTCTCGTTTTGCATGTATTAAAGTCCATGAAAATATACTCTGGCGGCCGTTAAGCATTAATCTAATGGTATGGATGAGTTGAATGTATACTTTTTCATTCTAACTCCACTATCGACCATTGTCGCAAACTAACTATAATAATTAGCCCCGGTAATAACAATTGATTGAGGACAAAAGAAGCGATAAATACCTTATTTCCGTCAATCTTCATGACTGGCGTCCATCCCCCATCTCCACATCCGAAATCTCCCATGTCACACAAAACGGAAGTTGGTTTGGAGTCCAAGATGAGGGTAAGCAGCTGACTCGTGTTCGACCTGTTAAATATTGCATATTTGGGTACAAGTGAAATTTTAGAAAAACAAATTTGGGCACGTTACGTTTGAAAAGCGTTAAAATTTATAATATAAGTAGTAACGTTTTGCGGATAGTTCACTGAAATATAAAGTCTTGCTTACTTAAGAATGTTGTGCTGATCATCGCATGAATGTGCAGCTGAAAAACGAAATGAAATTGATTATTATGACGTAATAAATAGCTTAGTGAGAACCAAATTTATATGACACTAAAGAAGGAAAACAAGTGCGAGCAAAATATCGGGCCTCAAGCAAATTTGTGCAAATCTTGTGGCGATATTATGTTGGCTCGGTGAGATGTGAATCAGCCTACTAAAACAAAACAGACTGGATTCCCTGGATGGAGCAGAGCTGTAGGAGGAGATGAGCTGTTAGATTGTTAGGGGTCCGATTCCGGATGATTGAGAGGCCAAGACTTCAGCAATGAGGAGTGACTGGAACGAGGAGAAAGAAACGAGAAGAGACTCCCCCCTGACCTCCGCGGCTCCTTTGCTTCATGTTAAGGATTCTTTGCGTACCCGCTCAACTATTAACAGAAAGGAACTGCTAGCAATTAGCAGCTATAAGTTTACTCAATGGGTTTCCCTTTATTAAAAACCATAATAACAAAATATAGGGTAGTCGTAGGATTGCAAAGCCTTGTATTTTCGCTTTAAATCGTGACTTCACGCTGGACGGTACTACAACAAGAGAAAATAAAGGAGGTTAGAGAGCACGTCTGCCATAAACGCCTTATTTCAGGGGTAATTCATCTCAGGTTATTTTTAGCTGCGGATTCCGATTCCAACGCTTAGCGCTTAGCCCATCCACGCATGAATTTTCATCTCTGTATGTATTGGCTATTAGCTACCTACGTGGGATTTCCTAGGCTGGCACTGAATGAAGTGATCCAAAATAATCTGAGACGAATTACTCCAAAAATAAAGCGTGTATGGCGGATGTACTCTCTAACCTTTATTTTCTCTTGACTACAATCAATCAATTGTAGAATCTTGGGTCCTCATTTCACTGAACCGCTCAGACAAAACTTTGGGATAGGCAGCATGATATTGTAAAGCCTTAAATATAGATTTCCTTAAGCTTAAGTGCTGCCGCGAACTGTTAGAAGGAATGTCTTTTCTCCTCTGCATACTAAGGTTACTGAAGCAGCCTCTATCGAGGTCAAACCGTTACGCACTCGTGCGAATAAACGAAAGCTACGTCAGTGGCAAGAAATCGTATCCGACGCACATTTTCTTTCCTAAACTTTGCATTTCTATGTATGTGAACTCACTCTTAGAAAATGTTAGGTCGGTTTGCTATTCGTTATAAACTTGATAAATGACACATACCAGATTCGCAGTATTCCCCGAAGAAACCTCCTTTACATTTGCATTCAAATTTTCCTGGTCTCCCTGATCGATAGTTGGGTACACAGGTACCTCTGTTTTGGCACGGCGAAGACACACATGGGGACTGACTCTGAAATCAAAATAAATGCACTTCACCTAATGCGCCGGTGCTTTTCATTTTGCGATGTCGTGCGGCAGCAACTGCCGTGGTAGATTGGTAGAAATTAATGAATTATGTACTTCCTTTGACTCTATGTCTTGGTTAACATCAAATATTGCCTGAACACTTGAATAATTAGCCTCACCTCCAAGTCGATGTATAAATGATGCGATGACCCATTTTCCCTGTACTCCTTGGGGTTGCTGTCCGTGTTAAGAGTCAACAATTCGCACCAAAACCTTTCGTCGTCACCTTTGAACGTAGCCACGTTTAAAGAAAGGCAGGAAGGATTCCTGAGGCATTTGTGTGTACATTCCAACATGTCGTGCACTGTGTGTGTTCCAGTTCTGGGCACATTCAGATAATGGTAGTCCTCTTGAATGAAAAAAGCTTGTTGAATATCTGGATGATTTAAAGATTCAGATTATGAAGTGAGAACAATGACAGAAAAACCCGAAGACAGTATTTTATACTCCCAGCAGAAGACAACCTTAGTGAAATTTATTTAATTGGTTTATTAGTACCCACGTTGGTAAACAATTTGGTTAAGTATTTCGCGTCTAAAAACAGCTTTATAACATAACTAAGGAAAAGCGCGCGCTCTGATTGGTCAATTAACCATTTACTATTTGCCCATGGTGAACGCTGCTGATGATAGCTGACGTGTACCCTGTTTATAACTAAAATTTCGATTTTTTGGGCAAGATTTTACAAACTTTGTATCGTTTTAATCGTCATAGTGTCTACCGAAGTATTAATCCGTTGCAATTTCTGTGAATGAAGTTGCGAACGCCTGTTTTTCTTGGTCATGTAAGTTAGTGCAATAAAATGGGACTTTGCTTTCTCTACGATGTTTATGTTATTTTATAAAACAAATGGTAAACGCATCAGCGTGCACTATTGAGTTATGGATGCACTTGGAAGGTATGATAAGCACTCAAGAAGCTAGAGTCGCTCTCGGCTACGCCTCAAGCGACTCTTTCGCTTCTCTCGTGCTTAGCAACCCCCGCGTGCACCATAACTCAATAGAGCACGCCGATATGGTTACCATTTGTTAATTTTAATTTTTGAAACGGGAAAAATACAGTTGAAGATTCATCTCTTTCAGAAAAAATAAGCTTAGAATCAAGTGGAGCTGTAAGACTACATCATGGCTTCACAGACTGAGGTATTCGAAGAGTAAATATTGTAACGTATCAAATTGCTTTTTCAGCTGCAGTTGCAATTCAATCGAACTTGACTGGTAATCAGTCACCAACTGAACTCATCATTTTCTTTTTACTAATCGGGTTGGTTTATTTGCATCAATTGTGAAGCTCTGTTTCTATTTCTCTGTCTCACCTTCTCTGTGTTTATTAATTTTTTTTTTCAAAAGAACAGTTTCAAGATGGCTTTTTCTAGCTCCTTCGCCACCTCTGACAAGCTCATGAGAGCGGTTGATCGCTTGTTTGTTTCTTTGATAAAGGTGAGCGAAGTAAAACGGTAGAAGTTTTTGTTTTCTTTTCATTACAAAACGTCGATCTCCGCATGTCGTAAACGTATGAATCTTGTGCCCTTTTCCTTCATCAGTCTTTTTCAAATATTTAAGGAGGTGACTCAAAAGAAGCAAAAGAGGACTGAGAAACAAAATGTAAGAAAGCTGCTGCTATGAAAGTCATGAAAGCGTCCGTTATTTTTGAGCAGAGATCCAACAAGTTAAGCCAGTCTAGGCCGTCGATCATAAAAGAGGCTTTTAAACCAGTAAAACAATCTTGGAGGACATACTATTTTGAAGGCGAAAATGGACTGACCTTGTGCATCGGTGGCTTCAGCTCTCATTGAAGAGAACACGATGAAAAGCGAGCAGCAGTAGAAGATAACGGTAGATAACATCACCGGGAGATGAGATTACCCATTAATTTTGAATCTACTGAGTCTCGTGAGAAAGCTATAAGCCTCTAGAAAGTGATCGCAGCTGTAAAATAGAAGTTTAAATTTATTGGTGATTGCTTATTATTGGAGGGGGGTGAATAGGTTCGCGGATCGGCAGATTTGGCTAAAAAAAACTACTCGGATTACATTTTGCGGATTTGTGGATTTTGAACGCTCAGCGGATCACGGATTTCATCAAAATTTCAGCATGGATTATGGATTTTGTTTGTTTTGAAGTGCAGATCTCGGAACTTAACTTGGCGGTCTGTTTCAATTTTTCTTCTTCCTGACCTTAGATCTAGGCTGGACACATCTTTGACTCCTTCAATGTAATTGGACTCCAGAAAACTCCAGGACCCCAGGATCTCGGCTTCCGGCCAGACAAAAAGCCATTGTCCTCACCAGACCCTCACCACGTGTACCATCGACACGGTCAGACCATCGATTGCGTCGCATTTTTTTTACCGAGAAGGTGCCAAAGACGATGACTTCCTTCACAAAAACAAGTTTCGGTGCTGCGTCGATTCCAGCAATTGGAAAATCGTAGTGAAAGTACGCGAGCATGTGAGGTTAGTAGGGATGGTTATGGTTTACGAGACTTCTGTTGTCTTTAGATTCGATAGAGGGTCCCCGTTCTTGTTAGGAACCGACTGCGTGATTTGGGCGCACGTGCGGATAAACAGTAGGCTAATTTCATGACAGGTATTTCTTTAACGTCAGTTAAGTTACTGAATATTCTAAGGTGCTCATTTCTCTAACACTACTGCGGATTCGGATTTTTGTAAAAATGCCTGCGGATTGGCGGATTTTTCGAAACATTAGCAAGGATCGACGGATTTGCTGACCTATATTCACCCCCCTCTTATTGCCTCCCAGAAATTATGACTATAAAACAAATGGTGCGTGGTGTTTAATTTCCTTTTGTTTTGTTTTTTTTTTTAGACATTTTTGGCATCCGGTTCGTTAGTAATATTAGCACGTTTACTGTTCTTTTCGCGCTCACTTTCAAGTTCATGCTGTACATCATCTAGAATTACCCTTTCAATTTCCCTGGAAGGATGCATAAAAGCTAAGCGAAGTCCTTTTTCCATAAACCCCTCTTAAATGATTTCTTAAGGACTTCATTTCTCCTTTTGGCTCATGAAATATTGATTTCATTGTTGTCCTTATTTTATCCAGCTTACACGTTCTAAACTTGTCCACATTTAATGATGACACAAATGTTGTTCCATTTTCTATAGAAAATAAGCTGTCATCGTAAAAGCACATATATCATAACCCGTGTTCAGTTATATCGTCGTATCATTTGCCGTTTTTATTATTTTAAATTATGTTAGTATTTTAGGTTTTAACTTTTTAGATTGGTCAGTAGTTTTACTATACTAACTGGAATGCGCTTTTGATTATTTTTATAGAAAAAGCGCAAAATACACCGAATGCAAATATGGCGGACCACTCGGTCGGCGCCCGGGACGAGCTACATGAAATCGAGGGTAGTCAGGCCTTGATGTTTTGTTTTGCAGAAAAGTCTCGGTTCGCAGCAGATCTGGTTTGTTTTATTTCGCTGTGCCTACGAATCGCTGTGTTTCTGAATGCCTCGAGAAAGGATAAAAATCTTCCACCGTTCACCTCTAGGGGAAAATAGGGGATTAATGCAATTCGTTGAGACGAAGAAAAGGAGTTCACGATCGCCGCGGGAACTAAAGTTTGTTCGCTACATCATCATTTCAGGATAGAAGATCTTAGAAAAATCGGTTAAATGACGAGCTTATGTGGTGTCTGGTGGTATTCCAACACGATTTGCATGGCCAGTACGTTCCCCAAGGTAAGGAAAAGCTCCTCTCGAAAGACATCCTCTGTCCCAATAGAAGAAGTTTTTGTTAAACCCGTCCGCGTCCACTCGCACGGAATCGTACGAAATACTACGGTGTAATAACCAAGCGATCGATGAGCTTCAACTGCCCCGTCTTTGAAACCAGTAAAAGCATTGAGCCAAATAACAACGACTCGTAGGTAAATGCGATCGCTTACACATTTTCTAAGATCTACCAGGCTGAACTTAAACAGTTCCTTCGGTGATCGTGAACTCCTTTCCTTCGTCTGTTTTCCCCTCAGAGCAGAACGGGGAAACTTTCTCTTCTGTGGAAGATTTCATTCCCTTCTGGTGGCATTCGGGAACACAAACACGGGTAGGGATGGCGAAACAAAACGAACCAAATCGACTACGAAGCAAGACTTTCTGGGATGTCAAAACAAAACAACGAAGCTTGACTAGCCTCGCTTTCATGCGACTCGTCCCAGGCGCCGACCCAGTGGTCCGCCATATTTGCATTCGGTGTATAAATGTGAAATATTATTATTATTATTATTATTATTATTATTATTATTATTATTATTATTATTATTATTATTATTATTATTATTATTATTTAATTGGCCGGTGACTGAACACCTTGCTAATGACGATTAATAAAATGTTGAAACCTACAGTCTGATAAAGTTTCCCCAATTTGATAATTAATGACATATACGCCATGCTTCGTGATGGCCAAATTTAATAACAAAAGTTGGAGCGAACATATGTTTTCTCGTATGAGTAGTATAGCAATGTGGTGTTCACTGAAAAATTTCCCGACAACGAACACTAAATTCATCGGATAGCGATCTGCTTTGTGCGGGTAATAATATAACGAAAGACTGCCGCCACGATGAACATTGATAATTGGCCGGTGACTGAACACCTTGCTAATGATGATTAATAAAATGTTGAAACCTAGAGTCTGATAAAGTTTCCCTAATTTGATAATTAATGGCATATATGCCATGCTACGCCATGCTTCGTGATGGCCAAATTAAATAACAAAAGTCGGAGCGAACACATGTTTTCTCATATGAGTAATATAGCAATGTAGTGTTCACCGAAAAATTTCCCGACAACGAACACTAAATTCATCGGATAACGATCTTCCGGCAGTGAATTGCTTCGTGCGGATAATAATATAACGAAAGACTGCAGCCACTAACCGAAAATAAAGTTGAACGCTTTCCGACAACTGTAGAAGAATTGAGCAGTTGTTTTCGTCTGAGTGCCGGGCGGCCTGGTCAATATGCTTGAAAATAGAGAAGTTAAGCACCGCCTATTTTTTCCCGCGAACGGCAGAGAGGGTCACGTGACCTGACATTTCCCGCGTTTGTCGTTTGCCGGCCGCTGTTTCTACGCGAGGAGAACATTTTTCCCGTTTGGAGGGAACGCGAAAACGTGAGTATTTGCAGCCCATTTTTACCGACTATTTCTACATTTTGATCGCTTGCTTTTATAGCTATGCTTCGTTTATCATCCTACTTCTACATGAACTGCTTGTGAAGCTAAAAGAGTTTCAAATTCAAGTGGAAAATACATATTAACTTCTCCGTATCCATTTTGTCCAGTCGCAGTGAATGGCGACCGAGAACATTTGCCACACCATGTATATTTTGCTTAGTTTAAAAGGAAAATTAGGAAATATGGACCTGGCATGTACTGAACTGGAACTGTAATTCAGTTAATATTTTTGACAATAAGTTGAATGCCTTGTGATGGCTGGACTTTTTGTTTACATAAACATTTTGTACATTTTAGTTTGGCGAAACGTACAAATAACTGGCTCCGAAACCACTTATTCCGGCTACAGGAGATTAAAAACGAATATATCTCGCTAAGGAATACATCCTTAATTATGTAACGGGTGTATGATTTTAAATTCAGGGGAAAAAAACAGACAAAAAAGCGTATTGAAACAAAGAAAATGTTGCAACAGAAAACCCGCGTCGACGGGAAGCTTAAACAGACAAACATCGCGGACGGAACGGCAAACGAAAAACGGCTAGCCGATGTTCGGCGTTCGCCGTTTTTGCGGTGCTTAATCTAACTAATATCACGAGTCTATCATGCTGACGGCGAAAGTAGTTTTTCTTTTCTGCCCTTGTAGGTCTACAACGCCACAAGCAAAGAAATTTCCTCTGCTCTACTTAATTACAGTTGGTCGAAACTGGGAGCCATTTATTCTTTGCCTACGAAAATTACCCCTTGAACAACGTAAACTGAACGGTGGTTGAGCTGTAAAGCAATTCTGCTATTTTAACGCGATATATGTTAATAGGGCTCTATGGACACTATGAACTAAAAGCGGGAATATCACTCTCAGTAACCAGTGTGAATATTGGACTGACAGGTCGAATATTGTCAAAGAAATTAGCTTTCCAAAACTGTGAGGTTTAAAAGGGATGGCAAGAGTTTCCCCCAGCTCCGCAGTCTTACATTCCTTGTAAAATGACACCACACACATCAGTTTAAAAAATCAGTCAACCTGTCATACTCCAATCAATGGTGCATGCATATGCGTTCATGATCTGAAGTCTGTTTTGTCGCTCAGGCCATCCTCATGTAAGATACTTCGTACCCCCTAGCCCGACCCATAATAAGGATTTCATAATAAGCATTCTACTTTAACAAGAGTATTCCCTTGACTTCAATTAACGCAGGATTCATAACCTGTCTTCTAACTGTAAAATAGAATCGAAGTGGTCGAGACATATATATCACCTTACATCTATGTTAAACCATACATTTGACTCGTTTTAGTTTCTCTTGTAGTAACTCGTATATTGCTCATTAGGTATTGTTTTATATGTGTATTTTGTACCGTTGTGAAGGCCGTAAGTTACATAACTCATTGGGTTAATTACGTCACCTTCGTTAAATAAAGAATATTGTATTGTATTGTATTGTATTGTATTTTTCTTTAGATGAACATTGACATGAACATTTGAGCGTCACTTGGTATGTATGACCAAACATCAAGCTGATTTTCTGACTTGGCCCTCTTACTTAGGAACCCTGACTTGGCCCTCTTACTTAGGAACCTTTTTCACGCTTTTTTCGGGTTTTCTGATGAGACGCCTCTCCAAGCATGCAAGCTGTGGCAAAAAAAAATAATAATAAAATAAAATAAATAAATAAATAAATACGATTTGTACAAACTCATGTAATTTCTAGGCTTTAAACCGGTTGTCGTCCGAGATGAACCAGACTTTTGCTTGATAACAATTAAAAACTTTATAAGATGGTGTCACGATGTCACCGAAACGTTGTTCCTTTCTATCGCTAACAATTAAAAAGAAATTAAAAGCAAGTGATATATTACTTTCATTCCTTTATCAGTTTAGAAAGACTTCCGAGATACTTTATCATATTCCGAATGTTCTGTTCTTCCAAATCAAACCTTAAGATGTAACTCAGTTAGAAGCCAAGTTTTAGTAAGACGTTTTCTTTATCATAAGGCGATAAAAAATGTTCGCTGTCTTCATTATACCATTGTTAAGTCTTTAAATGTAAATCCGATGACAACTATAAATGATAATAGAGTTGTGGAAAGGAAAAAGATATAGAGGGTGACTCCTGACCATATTGGCTTACTGAAACAAAGGAAAGTAACACCAGCATGGCCACCGTGACGTCCTGTGAAAACGCTTTATATAAAAGAAATTACTCTGATAGTAATCAAAACGTGAACCAGATACACGTACATCGTGCGGTTACGTATGGTGTGCAGAAAGTCGATATATTTCACCATTCACCGATGTACAGTGTAAAACTGAAATACCTACTATATAAAAGATACAGTAAATGCGCTTACCCAAAATCAGGAAAGCAAAGCACACATCTCAGTCAGCTGCCCTGTAGCACTGGAAGATTGCCTCTCGCTCGCTAAACACGACGTCCGCGGAGTCACTCCTCGCAGTCCAAAAGAAATCAACGATCGAAACAGAATGTCTGTTCGGCAAACTGATCCACGAGTAGAGAACGAATCCAGCCTAGTGAACAAAAATATGTCATTAAACACGTTAGACCTGTTTCTAATTTTCGATTCAGCCGGATCATGCGCTGACGATTCCAAATCCGAGTTGTGTACAATAACTACAATATGTTCCTACTTTGATGTTTTGGGGTTGAACTGTAATTTTATTCCTTTCATCTACTGCTGCCAGGAGCCGTTCTTAGGACGAATTTCTCTTCCTCAATTTTAGTGATAACTCCCCCTAAATACATGAGCAAAACCACGCCCATGGCGTGCTTTCAAAAATAACCTTTCTTTTTCCCCTTTGGTGAAAAAGAGTACTTAACCTGCAGAAAGCTAAACTTGTATAGTTTATCGTAAACTAAATTTGTGTTAGCACTTTTCCGAGCATTCAACATAACGGGAATTTAACCGAAACCTACGAGCTTGAACAGATGGTGAAGTGAAAATGTTTGCTTTTTTTCCCAAAGTACCGTGAATTTTTTAATAATTTAATCGCATTTAACTATTATGACTCACATTACCATTTGTTGTGATAGCTATGAACTTCCTAAAAAGCGATGATATTTGTTGCCTTTATGCTGAATCTACTCCAACTCCTCTACCAAGATAAACAACAGTGAATTCATTTGCGAACAGTCAAGCTGTGTATAGCTGCTGTTGCTTTTTACTCGCGCCTGAAAGGCGACGAGTCTAGGATTCGGCTCTTTTCTTTTTTTGTTATTCTTTTTCTTTTTTCTTCGTGTCGCGATTTTCCCAGCGCACGTGTCCAACACGCCCCACTGAACAGAAGGATTTAACAGAAGCTCGGTCATCTTCACGTGACGTGCAAAAAAGTGACAGCCAGTGTTGAAACTGCACGGAATCTCGAAAGATGTTTTCAAAGCAAACCTTCGGTTCTTTTCCATTTAGCAAGGGATGCTTCGATGAGTAATTTCGGCGGTTTGTCTCTCCATATCTCGAATCCTAAACCGTTCGATAAGCGTTTTCTTTCTCAAACGCTCAGTAGAAATGAAATCCATCGATGTAAACAATGTCGGATTAGATATTTTGCAATAAATAAAATATTTTCTCGCAGTTAGCTACGTTGAGTCGATTTAGCGTAGCGGTCATAATGTCCTCTTTTGCTGTAGATGATTCCAGGTTCGAACCGTTATTCAGGCAACCTCCGCCTGTTTTCATTTTTTTTTTTTTTTGTTTATTTTATTTATTGTTTTGTCTGTTTTTTTTTTACAAGCATTACTGTTGGTATCAATAGTTGATCTGTAATCTAAAAGCAATTCGGAAGTTTTAAAGGGTTATATGTTGACAGGGTACAAACAAATAGACTAAAACACCATGATAAGCGCAATACATCCGATGTAAGGGCAGACGTCTCTTTTTCACTTGTTTTCCGCCACCCTAGGGATACACAATCTATTTTTGCAGGCACGAGTTTAGGCTAATTTAAGCCTCTGGTTTTAATTTAGGATACAAATTTGATGAACAACGTCGCATTTTTCTTCTATTAAAATTCCAGTTATTCATTTTTATTACAACATCTGTTCAAAATTACAACAGAAGTTCAAAATGAAACCATGACAATATTTTAACTTATAATAAATGGCGGGTGTCATTTCCTCGACTAGTCCTTTACCTTTAAGAAAAATAATCTAAACAACTGCCTCACTTAAACCATCATCTCCATTCGCCCTGACCTGACCTGGCCTTAAGAATTGATGATAGAACTGCTGTTGAACGCGCGATCAAACATATAAAAGCAATTAAAAATAAAGTCCTTTAAAGGCAAGTTATTTTGTTTGGTGTTTGTATTTTGTTGGAGTCTGTGAGTTTACTGAATCATTTTGCAATATACTTACAATGTTAGGAACAATCTGGTGAATTTCTTCCCCGAAGTCATGCATTCAAGTAGAAAATAAAGACACACAGCGCCGAGCAGTCTCCACCTGGTTCGCGTTAGAGACTTAAAAATCTTTATGCTCTCTGATTCTTTTAGTTGGCTATTTCCATGTTATAACACAAGAAGTCGAAAGCGCATAGAGAAATACGAAGAAAGAGATACAACATAAGCCGGGAACACGGTTCCGGTTAGTAATCCTTCAGGTTTAGTACCCACGTATCAAGCGCTAGCATTACTCAAGACCAGTGGTAAATATTCAAATCAAACAGAACATGGTTCGCGTCCATGAACTTAAATATACTAAAGGGCCGAAAATAGGCCAAAATTTAACAGAATAAATAGCATTATGTGGGGCCGGCAAAATTGCCAAACAAAAGTCACGAGGTAAACAAAATAAGCTACCGTTCCTGAAAGAACAAGGTAGGTGTTTTCTTCATAAAAAACACAACGGCTAAACATGATTGGCACAAAGGAAACCTTTGGCCGCATTGATCATGCAAACGTGCCGTGGGTTAACAAAAGTGTCAGAACAGTGTTCTGGGGATAACCGCCGAATGCGTAAAAGTTACTTCTGACGTTCCTCCGTGACCATAAAACGGATAACAAAGACACACCCAGGAAAGGGTGGACAAGATAAGTAAGACCCCAACTAATTCTACGCCTGCGATTTACGCCAAAGCATGTACAAAGAATTTTTTTTTAGGTACGTTGGATCTGTTTCAAAGCATAGAGCAATGCGCCGCGATAACTTCGGTAAAGGGCTTTATGTCCGCGCTTGTTAAGATGTACTCCATCTCGGAGATAAATGTTTTTGGCGGGGTTGCTGAGTCCTCGGTGACGCCAAACTTTTTCGACACTGGAATCTCACAACGTTTCCCGGAGACATTTGTTCAGCTTCCTACTCTCCAATTGTATGCTGGAAAAGCGGGGTGCAAGCGTGGGATCACTTGGCAAAGAATAGTGAATCTTTGCCGGATCTCGTGCCGAAGCACCTCAACGAAGGCAATGATCATTTCGCTCAAAGTCTCAGGATCTAGAGAAGGGTCGCATAAATCGTTCGACCCAATTTCTAAGATTAAGATGTCGGGATTTGCGGATCTTATGGCTGGAAGATCCAAGCGCAAAAGTTTTTCAACTGTACGACCACCGTTCCCTAACAGCTTGACCAAGCACGTGTTCTGTAAGTCGAAGAGTTCGCGGGAAGAGCTGTTCCCACCCCACTTTTTGAGGAAATCGCTCATTCTACGAACGAACGAGTGGCTGAGTATCAAGGTGCTCGGAGAGAACGCGTAGCCAGGTCGCGACAATCTTCCATGGTGAAGACAAGACAAAAGAAAGGGTACTTAACTTTTCTTTCGGTGATTCTGCTGTTCTCTCGTTGTGCGCTTGGAGCAAAAGAGGCCTTTGCAAGCGCTTCACGTCGTTAAGTAACGTAAACCCGAATGTCCCGGATAACCGGAAATCCCTCGGCCGGGAGCTGGGATTAAGCTATGCGAATCAAGCAGCATAAATTCATTTATCGTGGCGATAAATTTCCTTTTTAGGTAACTCGTAAAATATTTTACTCAAGTCAGACGCAAGCAAAGCTTTTATTGTCATCTTTTAACTCTCAAAGTGAAAACCAGACATTCAACGGACTTTTCTTATTTTTAAGAGCTACTGACACACGTCCAATATGACAGAGTAGCCTGATAAAAGGGTATTCAGGAAACTATCACGCATTAAATTAAAATGCAAACATAGCAGCAAACCTTAAACTACTCTTAGCCATATTTCATTGAATAAGAAATCATTTGTCCGTTACGTTTATTCATTTAATCGACAAAAATTATTATTCATTTAATCGACATAAATAGCCAAGTGGTTTGCCTCCTTCCAATTGGGATTCTTATTTCATGTTATGTTTATTTGAATTAATTGTTTCTGATCACATATTGAAAAGCGCATTTGATCATATCTACATGTTTATTTGCACTATAGAAATATTATTATTATTATTATTATTATTATTATTATTAATAAATTAAATGCCTTGCGTTTTTTGAACCTACTGAAATGAAAGTAAATTTAAGTTTTTAAATAAGGAAAAAAACAGCTGTATATGACACCCAAACACTATTTTTTCTCCGAACTATTTACGTTTGTTTTTCAATGATTTAGTTAAAATAAAAGAAAAACTTGTCCTTGTAGTTATTTTGCCGCATTTCAAAGAGAATTTCAGTGACTTTTCAAGGAATATTGAAATGAGGGTGTATGTCCAGTGACAGCTTCGTTATAGGTTTTATGATACGATGAGACTACCAATGAGAGCACCTAATAATGTAGGCATAGCATTTCAATACTTTAAGGGTGATTCTTGGAGACCTAAAGAATTTATTGTATGTAGTTTCTCAGGAAGATTGTTCCATAGAAGAGCGCCACTGTAACTAAAGCTACGCCTCAGGTAGTCAGTTCTAGATTTCGGAAGGGATACTAAATTAGTTTTCCTTTGGCGTCGCGAAGATCATAATCTCAGAAATTCTTGGCGCATTCAGAAATTCTTCGCGCATTCATATTATACACGTCAATCACTCAATGAGAACCAGTTTGTAAACCCAGTTCAAACAACTCAATATAGTATTCGTTCCCTTCGTTACACTGGTACCACACTCTGGAATTCATTACCAATTATTGTTAAACAAATCACTCCCTTATTTTAGATTTCGTCAAAATATAAAGAATTCCATGATTGATGGTTATAATAGTGTTATTGATTCTTTAATATCATGGGTGACAAATTACTCCTTAATTTTGGTGGAAATATATAATTTCAGATGTGAAATTATGAAATTGCTATGGCAACGTCTCAGTGCCAAGATGGCGTCCAGGTTTGTATATGTTACGGATAAAGATGTTATAGCATTAAAAGACGCCGCAGAAAACCTAAACACGCGAAAGAGCACAATTAACTGGGTGAAGGTGTTTGAGAAGTGGTGTGACGAAAATGGCCTTGAGAAAAACCCTGAGAAGGTTCTTCCTAAGCAGTTGGATAAACTACTCGAGCGATTTTTTGCCTCAGTGCGTAAACAAGACGGAACCGACTACGAACCTGGGTCCTTAAAAGTCATGCAAGCAGCACTTGACCACCACTTGAAAGAGAGATGTTATTCTTTTTCAATTATGAAGGACAGAGAATTTTTCAATTCCCGAAAAGTTCTTGAGGGAAAGGCGCGTAAGCTAAGAAATGAAGGTAAAGGAAAATTGCCAAATAAGTCAAGAAGCATAACAAGAGAGGAAACTTTGTGGGTGCTGTTTTCAGTTCATTCATGACGAATTATAGCCAATCATTTACGAATATTTGACAGTTGACTCAACTTTGAAACATTGTATAAACAGCAAGAAGGATATCAAAGGGCTTTTTGTCGAAAAATTCAGAAAATTGTGAACTTGAGCCAAGCTGTGTGCTTTAAACTTTTCAAAGCGTGGAGTTTTTGATACAATAATCAAGTCAAAAACCCACGATTGTAAGCGTAATTTGTCACCCATAATATTAAAAGGAAATCAAAAGGTATACTCGTGAAATTAGGAAGTAATTTAACTTGCGTTTTGTCAAAATTCTAATAATTTCCTTCGCCAAAAGGTTCGGGAAATTATTAGAATTTTGACAAAACGCAAGTGAAATTATTTCCTAATTTCACAGGTTACCATTTGATTACACATACAAATAGTTTGTCTAAATATATTTCGTTCGTAGTAGTTAATATGAAAGTAATACTTTTTTACCTAAATTGTTATTAATACTGCATTCCCTTTGTTTGAATTATTTGTTTTGGGACACCCACTCTGTTAGTTCTTAGAACTATTTGGGTGCCCAAAACTTCACACAACTAACATAGTATTTAAATATTCTTTTCATCCTCTCCTTCTTCATTTCTTAGATATCCTTAGTAACAATGAATTATGAATTATTTAAGTGTCTTTTTTTGTTCTCTTATTGTATTCATTCCTTATATTGATGTTTGTAACGCTACTGTAATAATATAACCTACTCTCATACACTGTATTCGTGTGAGTTTAAATAAAATTGAATTGAATTGAACATATTGCAGAGATAGGCTTTGGCGAGTTTATTAGTGCACTTGTACATTAATTTTGCCTTTTGTTTTGCCCTTCTAACTGATAAGGTGTCCCAACCAGGCGAATTAATAAGATATCTAGAGTTGATGTCATAGGTTGATTTTGTAATAACTATGGTAGCGCGATTTTGTAATTTTCAAAGTTTACCACTCAGATTTTGCGACAAGCCATCCCAAACAACACTGCAGTAGTCAAAGTGTGGTTCGATAACACCTTTACAGATTTTAATTGCAGTGTGCATGGAAGTAAATGGCCCGGGGGAGGGGGTACTAAAAAAATTTTGGTACGGGGAGGCTCCGCCCCGAGGTCCGACCCCTTCCCTTTTATACACCATTTTTGACAGAAAAGGTACCCCTTTCGTATACCTTCCATTGACAAATAGTACCCCTTTCGTATACCAAAAACAGGAAGTCTTCCTGTCATTTTCGTGTAGCGTTCAATAAGTTAAAACAGTACAGTTGTAAGGTACGTGTGTTTTAATATTTTAATGGCAGGCCCTTTAAAATACTTAAATGACAGATTTCCCTAACCTTCCATATACTTCAACTCGTGAAATCCCTACCCTTTCATATACCTGAAGCGTGAAAAACGTACCCCTTTCAGGCGGAGCCTCCCCATATAGACCATTATGGGGAGTACCCTCCCACCCCACCCCCACCCCCCCGATCCCCCTCCAGGATAAATGGCCTGACTCGCTTAACTGCCGGCCGGAGCAACACTCAGGGTCTTTAAATAATTGAGGAGAAAGTGCTGCCTTTGTAATAACATCTGCGAATGGTTAGACTTTCTATTCTTCTCGGATAAGGACGATAAACCGTAGACCCCGTTTCACAACTCTTCATAATTGATTCTGTGGGACGTAAAAGAAACCAAACACTGTTCGAAAAGAGTAGGGGACGTAGTTCCCGGTGTGGTGGTCTACCTCTCATCTGATGGTAAATAAAGTCATGCATGTATGTAAGTGCACCGATACTGGAAGAAACGTTTCTAGAAATGTGGTGTATGTGGTTTTTCTACGAGAGATTTTCGTCAATGTTAAGCCCGAGGGATTTACAATAATTGGTTTGGTTTATTTGGACGCCGTGGACATTAATGTTTATTGTATAGTCATTTAGAGACTGTAATTTTTGCCTCGAGCTAGTATTCATAAACTCTGTTTCGGCAACATAGAGGCTTAACTTGTTAGTTTTAAGCCACAGATCTGTTTCAGTTCACTATTGATCTGGGGCCGGTTCCTAAAAGGTGTAATAACTCTATTCCGGGGATAAATCTACCTTATTCCAGGAATACCTTTTGCAATAAGGCAGATTTATCTCTGGAATAGAGTTATTACACCTTTCAGGAACCGGCCCCTGAGTCTTAAGATCAACTATGCTATATGCAGAATAGGTAACAATAGTGTCGTCAGCATACATTCTAGGAGAGCCAATGTTCAAGCAAGTTGATAGGACATTTATGTAGATTAGAAAAAGAAGGGGGGTAATCATTGACCCTTGAGGTACTCCACAGTTTAGGGAACTTACGCTAGATAGGTGGTTGGTTACATTGCATCTTTGCACACGATTACTTAGGTAAGACTGGAACCAATTTAGGGCATCTTGATCGAACCCATATTTCGTCACGTTCTTGGCGAAAAGACCATTTTCATTGAGAAAATAGTATAGTTGGTCATAGATGATTTTTTCGAAGATTTTGGCTATGGCAGCAACAACAGAAATGGGCCGGTAGTTGTCTAGATAGATGACACTTAAGCCATCTTACGGTCAGATGGGAGGATACTAGTCAGTCAGTGATTCATTAAATATACCCGTGAGAGAGGGCGCGATAACATCGGAGGCAATTTTTGGGATTCTGCATGTAATTTTGTCAAGACCAGTTGCCTTGCCTCCATCGATTTTTTTTGAGTAGTTTGATGACTTTTTGAACATTGATCCGTTGGAAGGAAAATATACCGTCGACGGGAATTACATAGAAAGGGGATAAGTGTCTGCATTGGGAATTTCGCACGCTAGGGATTGGCCAATATTTATAAAGTGGTTATTGAATGCATCAGCTATATCACTAGGTGCAGTAAAAACTGTTTTGATTTGAGATACTCTGGTTGATTTGCTTTGCCGAGACTGAAGTTCAAGTCTTACGAGGATGGCCTCTGTCTGCGATCAGAAAAAGATTTGCGTTTGGCTCTCTTCATTGAATTGTTAGGCCTTTTTTCTTCACGTCCTCAAACTGTCTCCAAACTTGTCAAGCGGTCTTTTGTAGATGCAGCTTTTTTTTCCCAAGACGTCTCTTTTATGTGTTGATGCAACACCTCATTTGAAATCCAGGAAGAGCGTTTGTTTTTAATTTACTTTTCTTCTTCTTAAAGGGTGCATGCATTTCAATAGTGTTCATTAATAGATGCTTCGAAGCATCCCTCATTCCATTAGGGTTACTGTGCGTGGTGACTTCATTCCAGTCATGCATTCGAAGATCTCGTAAAAATTCATTTTCGTTGAAATTCTTGAGTTGTCGAGTTTCAAGATAAACAGCAGAGTGATCACTAACACCAACATCAATAACACTTGATTTAGATACCTTACCTGGAGATTGGTAGGCATAAATCTATAAGGGTACGTGAATATCGCGTTATTCGAGAATCTTTAGGAGGTGAGATGAGTTACTATCAACGACCTCTGGTAATAAATTAATTATTAGTAACCCAAAAGATACTTGCTCTAAGAAAATCATTTCAAGCTGTTTCTTTCTATTTATTTTTTCTTTTGCTCAGTGCTTTCCAAAACTGTATCAACTGAACTGTCTCATTGGTTTCGATAGATAAAAGGATAAGTAAACATAAGGATTGGGAAATTTTTTATGCGTCATGGAATCACCTCTGCGCCATATTCTACGAAACGTAGCTAATGGAAGTTTGCATCCAGGACAAAGTGATAAGTGAAATACACCGAAACGTCGTGGAACAAGTTAACTATAATAATGTCATTGACGATGACGATGATGATGGTGATGTTGATGATGATGACGATGGTGATGGTGACAATAATGACGAACAAGAAGGAGATTATGTAAAATTGCTTGGAACTGTTAAAACAAGGAATTATACCTAATTCTACGTAAGTTTTTTTTTCGCAAAATTCTGCTCACAGTCGGCTACTTAGTTTCGTGAAATGTTCTTTACTGCACCAGGATGTAACCAATCGCCTTGATGCTCTTATCACCGTTGTCTGGATTCTGTGAAGCCTCATTTCCACAGGTGTTCGAGTCATCAGGCGTTCCTGAAGTACCAAACCCAATTCTGGAGGCAAACATATAACAGCCAGACATATCAGTGCTATGAATACCAATTCTTGCTCGGGAGGTGTCGCTGTAAGGACCAAAAGCATTAAACCCTTCTTGAATACAGCCGATTTGCAAAGATGCGTCAGAGCCAATGAGCGACTTCCAAGTATCACGACCCAGGGAGGTGGGGCGGTGTATCCCGTCACCGATCAGTGAAAACAATGAACTGGCCTGCTTGTTTATGGCAGTAAAGTGTATCTGCTCGCCAATCTTCATCCCCAGACAGATCTTGGTGAAGGATGTGTTCCAGTAGGTTGGTAGCTTTGTTTCTTTATTGTCGAACCCAGTCTCCCCTCCTACAAGGTTGAACGTTTCTTTGTTGCTCCACAGAATGGAATTGTAGTGAAATGTTGGCTGGAAAGAATTTCAAAATGCAAAAAAGCAATTTGTTACATGAATAATTGCCTTCGAAATAAATGATAAAATAGCGTTTATTACGGTAATCAATCAATGTATTTTTTATTTACTCTTTACCAAATAGTCGAAGAAGAAGCAAATGAAAATTAAGATGATGATGTTATTTTAATTTGTAAACCATGCTGAGATGTGTCTCAGATTTTCATAAGTTACAAACAGCTAGTTACGTAATGTTTAATAAATGAGCAGGAGTGTTTTATCAAGCTTAAAACAACGAGGCGCAGCCGAGTGTTTTAAGACTTGAAAAAACACGAATTGCGAATTTATTGAACGGCTTTAAAAAGCTTTACTGTACACCTTTCCATTCTTACACTAAAATTTAGATTTCGGATAATGGTATAGAAAATCGAATGTAAAATTTAGCCGTGTCCTTATCAGATACGAAGACCATCATTAAGAATTAATTTCTATTGTATTTCTTTCATGAATTATTAAAGGCCTTTTTTCAGAAACTATTCGAGTAATAGTAGTAGTAGTAGTAGTAGTAGTAGTAGTAGCACTAGTACTAGTATTAGTAGTAATAGTAGTAGTAGTAGTAGTAAATCGCTTTAATTTATTTGCATGACCGCAAGATTTTACAGTATTGCAAAAGCTAAGTAAATACTAGTTTAAAAGAACAAAACAAGAGTAATAGTAATAATATCCTAAGTTACATCACTTTCTTTCGATAATAACAATGTACCACGTATATCCGTACAAGAGGAAACAAACTTCATTACTAGCTTATTTAAATGATAGTCGTTAGAGTTCATTAGAAGTTTTATTTTTTCTGAGGTTGGTTTACTTTCAGGTAATATTTCATTGATTCGCTTGAAGAAAGTCTGCCTCTGTAAAGAGTATCTGCTACACTGAAACAAGAAATGACTTTCATTTTCAACTTGATTTAACTTTGACTTAATCAATGGGCATGATCTGCATTCTCTGGGTACATGATCGGTCTGATATCGACTTAGTTCATTCAGAAGTCTGTAAGTACTTATTTTAAACTTCACTAAATTACGTCTTTCATTAAAATTTCTTAGTTGGTGTAAATAATCGAAATTCGAGTATTCATGTTTAGAAACTTTGTAAAATTCTAATATCTTTGAAAGTTCAAGGGTGTATTTCCAGAAAGATATGTATTTCTCTTTCATATAGTAGTACTGCCGACCGGTTAGCTCAGTGGTAGAGCACCGGACTACCGTGAGGGAGGTCGAGACCAGGTTCAAACCCCGGCCGGACCAACACTCAGGGTCTTTAAATAATTGAGGAGAAAGTGCTGCCTTTGTAATGATATCTACGAACCGTTAGACTTTCTAGTCTTCTCGAATAAGGACGATAAACCGGAGGCCCTGTCTCACAACTCTTCATATTCGCTGATTCTGTGGGACGTAAAAAAACTCTGGCAGTGACCACCCCTAGTGTCTGTCTTAATTTGATATTGACATTACGGGGCACTCATAACTCAACTTCATTAATTGTAAACTGCGTTATAAGCAGTCAGGCGTTAATGGTGGAGTTGATGAGGTGTAGAGGGTACTTTAGGCGTGAAAATACAGACTTCAAACACTGCTGGATCGTGCTTACCGTTTATCCTCGTCGTGGATTTACTTTTCGGACGAGTGTGAACGTTTGAAGTCTGTGTTTTCACGCCTAAAGTACCCTCTACACCTCATCAACTCCACCATTAACGCCTTTATCAACTCGAGAGTTGCTGACCAGTGGACACAGCAGGCCTCGCCAGTAATGGTGGAAAATAACGTGACCCGAGTGATCATTCATTTTAAGGATCAATATTCCGCTGGCATTGTTAAGACTCAGTTGAAAGACCTTAGTCTTAAGCTCCAAACTACAATCCAACCCGTATTTGTTAGTCGCAAAATTGGCAAAACCACAGCCAGTTAACCAACAGCGTGTAGTTTAGCGTTTTCAATGTAACCTGTGCGATACAGGTAGCTATGTTGGTCATACTCGTGGACATCTGCATACATACACACACACACACACACACACACACATACATACATACATACATACATACATACACACACACATACATACATACAGACAGACAGACAGACAGACAGACATACATACATACATGCATACATACATACATACTCTATTTGGTGTGTTATACATCGTAAATCGACAACTCTCCAAATAAATTTACAATTTTACAATTTTCTTACCTTAAGGGTTAACTACGTTTTTTCTTTTGTGCGGTGTCTAATTTCATAGCAGTCCTGTATATGCTTTGCAATTATTTTCTGTAACTCAACATTATTACTGGGGGGGGGGGGGGAGGGTTAATAGTAGCAAAATATATTTTTGTCGACATTTTCACAATTAGGATTTTGAATTCTTTATATAAGCATTCAAACAGAGATTTCCTTTCTTCTTGGTAAACTGGGAAGTGTTTTTCATCTTCCGCTTCTTTCTTACACAAAGGGCAGCTTCTTTTGTTCGGTTTCTTATATGGCCTCATGTAACGCCCTGTTTCTATTGCCAATCTATGATTACTAAGTCTCAGTTTGGTCATGGTGGTTCTGTGCCGGATGTTGGTGACCTCGTGAAGGTAATTCGCGCATCTGTAGTTATCTATTGTTTTGACTTTACGGTAGGTTCTCATTTTATTGCTTTGTTTGGGATCTTTCCTTATGTCATGATTCATCTCGCTGAACCACATTCCTACATCTGAAAAGTGAGCTTTTTCCCAAAGATTTCCTAAACCTATATGATATAAAAAGTTTTTGATTTTTTGACTCCAAAGAACTTTATCTTTAAATCCATTTTATGGCATTATAAGCCACTTGAGATAATTCATAACAATTATTCTCTTCGTGTTTAGCTAAAGTAAGCCAGAACTTAAAAGTTCTGCATTGGGCTTTAATTCGCAGTGAAAACCTGCCTGTTTTGGCCCTGCAAGCATTATTGTTGCAATATTTATTCACACCTAATAGCCATTTTAAAAATTTATCTTGAGCAAGTTCTTCTGGGTCTGTATCGAGTTTGCCATTACAGTCAATACCACAGATTTCACTACCAAACATGAATGCAGGGGATATTAATGCATCAAACAGCTCAACTGTAAGTTTGATGTTCTCACTGAAATGATCACCCATCTCTTTCCGTAGTTTAAACAGGGATTTAAGGCTAGCTTTTTTCAATTGTGAAATTTCCATAAGGGCACAATGTCAGCGTTTTCCAATTTATTCATTCGGTACCTAAACGAATAGTTATTTAGAGATTTGCCACTGTTGTTGAATATCATAACTTTGATTTTGTCTAGGTTCACGTTTATGTCTGTTTTTTCACAGAATGATTCCAACTTGTTGCATGCGCGCGTTGTTGGCCACAACAGCACTTCATCCTCTGTGCGGAAACATTATGATAATGATCACGCGAGCGCAGTCTCTGAAGACTTCCTTAGTTGTTTCAAAGTACCGAAAAAATGCAGGAACAAATTTGATTGTTTCATTAACGAAATGTTGTACATCAAACAATTAAGACCACGCTTGAATGTACAAACAGATTCGATCCGCGCCAAATTATTTATTTAAATTAACCCCATTAATGTAAATCTAAGTTCTTACTCCGTTGAACTCGCTAGTATTATTCATTCCTTGAGAATGGCTTCATAAGGTCGCCGAAACGTCGGAACATTATATCGCTAGTTTTTACTTGCCTGTGTATTTCTAAAGAATTAATAATAATAATAATAACGATAACGATAACGATAGCGATAGCGATAGCGATAGCGATAACGATAACGATAACGATAACGATAACGATAACGATAACGATAACGATAACGATAACGATAACGATAACGATAACGATAACGATAACGATAACGATAATAACGATAGTGATAATGATAATGATACTGATAATGATACTGATAATGATACTGATACTGATAATGATAATGATAATGATAATGATAATCAAAACCTCCCTGAAAACCATGTATTTGCGTGACGGTTGCTTCCTCCTTAAAGATATCTGGCAACAAAACTATTTACAAAGATAAACGCTGTTTTACAAAAACGCACTCTCAAATTTTTATGTACACTTTCAGCAAAACTAAAATTTCGTATTTCGAAATTGTTGTGTTTATGTTTAACACGAAGCTTTAAAATATTTGAAAAAAGTAATGGTCGGCTTCCAGAAAATGTGACAAAAAAAAAACTAGCCTAAAAAAGTCGAATAAAAATGTTTACAAATATTATCTATAAGTATGTACCTATTATTTATAAGTATGTATAATAATAATAATAATAATAATAATAATAATTATTATTATTATTATTATTATTATTATTATAGTAGTTACTGTAACGGAAGCAGCAGTAGCAGCAGCAGCAGCAGTAGTAGTAGTGGTACTAGTAGTAGTAGCAGTAGTAGTAGTAGTAGTAGTAGTAGTAGTAGTAGTAGTAGTAGTAGTAGTATAAGTGGTAGTGGTAGTAGTAGTGGTAGTAGTAGTGGTGGTGGTGGTGGTAGTGGTAGTGGTAGTGGCAGTGGTAGTGGTAGTGGTAGCAGTAGTGGTAGTTGTAGTGATAGTGGTAGTGGTAAACGGAAGTGGAAGCGGAAGTGGAAGTGGAAGCGGAAGTGGAAGTGGAAGTGGTAGTGGAAGTGGTAGTGGAAGTGGAAGTGGAAGTGGAAGTGGTAGTGGTAGTGTAGTGGTAGTGGTATGGTAGTGGTAGTGGTAGTGGTAGTGGTAGTGGTAGTGGTAGTGGTAGCGTAGCGGTAGTGGTGGTAGTGGTAGTGGTAGTGCATGACGAAGAATTCTAGACAGGCATACGCAATAAAAGTTAACCCTTAGAAAATATCAAGGCATTTCACATTACAGAGAATTGGCTGAGAAAAGAATAAAAATCGAAAAATACTGTCCTCAAAACATTCGCATGCACCGGTTTCCATCTGATTTGATTAGTACTGTTGTTCGTTGAAACGAATTTGCGTTAATTCTCACCTTACAAGTTGTATCCGTTGCGGTTTGTAGATAAACAGTAAGCATAATTTTCTGACACGGGTTTGTGTGACTTTTCTTTTCTCCCCAAAGGCCAAATGATACCCTATTTCAGTGCTCAGAATCCATCGTACGCATCAGTTTCCATCTCTTTCGAGAACGCGAAGGCGCTTACTTTTATCCCGCACTAAAAATATTTTAATACTGGGAGGCTCCTCCCCGATGTCCGACCCCTTACCCTTTTATACACCATTTTTGACAGAAAAGGTACCCCTTTCGTATACCTTCCATTGACTGATAGTACCCCTTTCGTATACCTAAAACAGGTCTTATTGCCATTTTCGTGTAGCGTTCAATAAATTAAAACAGTACAGTCATAAGTTATGTGTGTTCGAAATATTTTAATGAAAGGCCCTTTTAAATACCTTAATGACAGATTTCCCTACCCTTTCATATATTTAGACTCGTGAAATCCCTACCCTTTCATATACCTGAAGCGTGAAAAAGGTATCCTTTTCGGGCGGAGCCTCCCCGTATAGGCCATTATAGGGAGTACCCCCAGGGACCTTTAGGTTGAAGTACCTTTAACATTCGCTGATTTAAATCCGCTGCGGTATCCAGGAGGATAAATTTCAGTAAACATCTCAGGGATAAAGTCCGTGATTTTCGATCTGTGATATCTCCACCGAAAGTCACCCTTCCTGCAAAACATTTCTTTCGGAAGATAATTTACTACCGTTTCGTCGCTTTTTGAATCCTGGTCAGTATTTTGGGTCAGCAGATTTTATTTAAGTGTAAACACCGCTGTGTTTTACCCTTCCAACTGTATCGTGATTCTGAGTCAGTGTCACACCACTTTTTAACAGTGGCTTATTCCATTATAAAGAGGTTTCAATGTAATCCGCACGAAAAACCATGTCCGAGATTTCTTGCCATGGGTAGTGGTATTGGTAGTCTTCTTCTTCTTCCTACATACAGGGCACCGTAAAGGTTTGATCTAATGGCATAGCCCCCGGTAATAACAATTGATTGAGAACAAAACAGGTGATAAATATACCTTGTTACCGTCAATCTTCATGACTGGTGTCCATCCCCCATCTCCGCATCCAAAGTCTCCGATGTGACACAAGACTGAAGTTGGTTTGGAGTCCAAGACGAGGGTAACCAGCTGGCTCATGTTCTGCCTGGTCAAGGGAAACATTTTATCACGTGTGAATACTTCAAACCTGCACTTTTTAAAACTGTCTTGTAATGTTTATCGGTCAATTGTATAACTGGAAGATTAAAGTGAGAATTCACACATTACACCATAAAGAGGCTAAGCAAAGTTTATTACATTGAAGCACTAAACGTACACTGAGGGAAACTGTACTTAACGTACGCTCAAGTTATTTGAGTTCTTTCGTTTTATTATCTTTCTCTGATTACTGACCGCCAGTTCTGCATCACGGCTTATTATCAGTCTACTTAGATTAACGGTTTTAAAGTGTTTGTTGCACCTCAAACAAAAAATGAAAGTTTTTGGCTCAATTGTGGCTCATCCGTGCATAAAATTAAATTGGCCACCCATGCCAACAGCAGATGCCAAGTTGACTGAAGCTGCGAAGTGCAACCCCCCCCCCCCCCCCCCATCCCCCTCGCAATAAGTGGGAAAATATTTTCAAAATAATATTTTCACAAGTTGGCATCATTCGGCAAATATCAGAGAAGTCCAACAGCCGAACGCTAACGTAACACCTACCTATTTTTGTCATAGACGTCCTTGCAAGAAATCGCAGCTAAGAAATTAAAAGAAATAAATTTTAGTTATTTTTTTAAATGCAATTGTTGTATCATAAACAGCTGTGTGCAGGACAGTTATTTTTGACTCTTAACGCATATCGCACTGAATATCTATGACGTAATCATTTTAGCAAAGATACCTCGCAACGAAGGAGAGTAACGTTCAGTCTCATGGTACCATATATTTCACTAATTAATATATCTCAGTCTGTAATTATGTCAGACGCCGTAGTTCTTGAGTTAGTCTTTATTTTGTATTTCTACAGACCTGCGCCTCTTTGAGACAGAAGCTATCTAAGCTCGACTGTGCGTTGTTACAGTTCCTGACGCGACGACTACAGTAGTTAACCTGCATAGCACTATCGATCGATACCTTGACACCATTGTTCGCAAAATATCTTTTTCATATATCTTTTTTCTGTCTTGACTGACCGCGGATTTTAATCAGATGAACAAAATTTTCATAAGTAAAAGCAGCGATTCTTTTCTTCATTAATTATTATTATTTTTAATAAACGGTTTAGTTTAACTTAAAAATACCTCTTTCGCAGTATTTTCCGAAGTAGCCTCTCTTACAACTGCAATTAAAGCAATTTCTGGTGTTGGGCACAAAAGTACCCCCATTTTGGCAACATGCAGACGGTCGTGGGGTCTGAAAAAAAAATCGATTATTAAAATGATTCTAGAGTTCTAGCGGCATGCGGCTAAGGGAGCTGCGAGAAATGCGGGCTCGGATTGACTCCGGTCAATCGTAAAAACCAAAACAAAACAAAAAACTTTTAATAAGTTCTGAAGGAGAAAGGAGTAAGATAATTACAAGGATTTGCATTTAAAATTGATCCACAGAGGCAATAAGGTGACTTTAATAGAATAATAGAGAGCCATTAAGCAACGACCAAGGCAACGCCAACGGCAACGGCAACGAATACATTTTATACATTGTAAATTCTCGTTGTTGTGAATCTTTCGAGAAAAATTTTCAACTTGAAGAAGACCATCACTATCTTGTAAAATGCTGTAGCTAAATTAGTATAAACAGCATTGAAGTTTGGAAAAAGAAAGAATAGTTCACCGTCATACGCTTACGTTCTGCACAAAACCTCAAATTTGGTCATTTAACGTTGCGCTCAGCACGGCAAAGAAATGTACAAAATGTAAAACAAGCGTGCAGGGCCATTGTTTTTGCTCATGAAGTGTAATTGCCTTGTGATGTAATCGTTGCCGTTGCCGTCCTCGTTGCTTCAACTCTCTAATGATTCGAACTCCCATTTTCCTTGTACTCCTCCGGGTTGCTGTACTTCGTAGAAGACAAGAAATATAATCACACCAAAGTTTGCCATCTGCTTGAAATCTCTCCACATAGGCAATAAAATAAGCCCACCTTAATAGAATAATGATGCGAACTCGCATTTTCCTTGTACTCGTCCGGGTTACTGCACTTCGTAGAAGACAGCAACTCGCACCAAAGTTTGCCATCTGCTTGTTTGGATGCGGCCAGGTTCAAAGATTGGCAGGAAGGATTGCTGAGGCATTCAAAGGTGCAGTCAAAGATGTCGTGCACTGTGTATGTTCCAACTTTTGCCACGTACAGATAATGGAACTCGTCTTTTAGGAACACATCTTGACCGTGATTTCGCGAACAAAATTTATCTAAACAGTAAATTTTGATCTTGGATCAGTCCTGTTAAATCACATTGAAATGTGTGGCCTAGCCTTCTTTCTGCTTAAATTTTCACTGAATACCATCTTTCTCGAAAACTGAGTAGCAGGTGTCCAATGTGTTCAGTTGTCAGATATATAAGAAACAATAATTGAACAATAATTCCGTTTATCAATATCGTAAATGTGGAAACAGGCTATATGTTGATAGCTGAGTTAATCTTTTGTCTCACGATTGAGTCACAAAGATGTGGATCGCGACGTTTCGACCACTATACTGCTGGTCTTCATCAGGCGATGGTGTCGACTGGCACATGTGAATATAAGAAGCACCGTGGCTGGTGGTGATTGGTGCGTTTCGATCCTCGCTTAGGCTGTTGTTGATTGGAGGATTTCGATCGTTGTCGTTCAGACTAGAAATTGTTCCCTCAGAAATTGTTCCTTTTCATAATATAGGCTATATGTTATTCCAACCAATATTAGAAAAATGAAGGCCTTCTGATGCCTCTGATGACAACTCGTTTTATTGTAAAGATAGCGTCCACCGTTTTGAGGTCGATACGGTTGGACAAAAGTATCTCACAAAGGTATTCAAATTAAATTTGACTCTTCCATAAGTGAAGTAAAGATTAAAATGTTGAAGAAAATGAGACGCCATACGAAAGAACGAAGAAAAGAAAAGGGAAAGAACAAGGAAAATAGGTTTGGGTAAGAAGATGGAAAGTGAGATTGTTTTACTTGTAGCATCAATTGAGAAAAATAGATGTCCTTAGATCTGGTGACATACACTCAGTCAGGTCACTTGTTACTCTTTCGGAGAAAATGACAATTTCTCTTTATTTGCAAACTGTATTTACCAGTGAAACCACCTTCAGTTGATACTGGTTCGTAGCTAGATGAAAATTATCCCGAGGCAAGGTGTAGAAAAAAAAACCTCTTTAATATTCCGTTTTGTTTTAATTTCATACATATAACCTCTGACAGGAACATCAAAAAATATTTACGCCTCTGTTGAAACACACAGCCCGGTAATATTTTTCGCAAGATCCACAATCAAGGAAGGAAAAAATAGTACGTCAATTTTAAAATTTTTACCGAGGGAAGTGCATACGGCCCAGCTGTAGCAGCTGCAAAACAAATTCAAAGAAAATACGCTCTGCTTGGAAAACAAGGATTACGCCGACGCGGGAAATGAACCTTGTACAACGTTATGCATTGTAGCTTTTCATCGTGCACCGGATCTACTTAGTGTTTTTGGTGGCAAAAAGACTTAATTTATAGCGGAGTTCGGCGCGCGCGCGGAGCAAGTATGGTAACCCATCTGTCCCAGAAAATTTGGTTTGGTCACCGTGCGACCGTAAGCGCGTACGTCCGCCCCTCCATGTATGGCAATGTGAAATGTGAAAAAGGCTTTTCGATTGTGTTTGATTGATGATGTGAAGCAGAAGAGTACTATAGAACCACTGGCACTGGCACTGGCACTGGCAATGCAATAATCATAAAACTGGGACCGTTGTTCAAAAATATAACTACTGCAATACGTAAATTTGTTACACATTTACAAAACTTTTCCTTTCCAGCGATAAAAAAGAACGACCAAAGTCTAATCCGAGTTCTAGCTACATCATGTACTGATTGGCCTTGAATGCAAGTGATGACGTCGCCCAAGAAAGTACTTAAAAGTTTTATACTGTACTGTAAAAGTTTCGGATGCTTAAAAATTTCGGACGGTTTTATTTTCGGACACTTCTTTTGTCCGAAATTAAAATCGTCCGAAATTTTTGGCAAGTAATGTACATCTTTGGGATTGGACATCCATGTTATGGTCAATTAGCACCTGTCTAAACAAGGTATCCGTTGACCAGTATCATGTCACCATATCGCGGGCTCAGGGTTAGAGCTCATCGACATCAGCTGTTTTTTAAGTTGACCGCTGACTAGGTACTGACTTTCGATTGGATCGCAGGCTCACGCCAGGTGCGGCATACCCAAACCAAAACGAGGCTTAAGTTTTCGCGCCCTTTCTGCGGCTGGAAATTTCGCATTCAGTTGGTTTCTTCATTTTGAGCAAACAACTTCATCTGCTTCGAAGTTTGTCTTTTAAATTTTTCAAGTGATAAAAAGGAAGAGCAAAAGATGTTTCTCAGGAGAAATTTAAAACTTGGATCGACTTCATGGTGCCCGGATTGTGTGGTTGAAAAACAAAATGATGTAACGCGTCATTTAGTTCAGAGTCCAACTTCACTGGCTCCCCATGGAGGAGAGGATATATTATTTTTAACATTTTAATGTTGAATTTTAAAGCTCTACTGATAATTTATGCCTAGTTATGCTAGTGATTAGCTGGAAACTTATAAGACTACTAGGACCTCAAGATCATCAGGTAGGAAGCTATTAGTCGTTCCACGCTCTAAGCTAAAATCTTACGGCGATCGCTTTTTCTGTTGCTGCACCAGGATTATGGAATGATATTCCGGACAGTAGTAGTATACTATGTTAATAATTAACCCCCTTGTTGGATTAGGTGGATTAGGTGCCTATGGATTAGGTGGATTAGGTGCCTAGTCAATGACGTCACAATATGTCTTCCTGCTTACTAATAAGTGTCTTTCTCCATACTAATAAGTGACTAGGCATACTCATGAGCGTCACTCTAGTACAATGGAAACAATAGGCTCGCCCAAACTTGCCCATTCTCTTTTAACCCTGATTGGCTCATGTAGAATCTATTATGTTTTCAAAATAAAATCCGGTAGTTTTTGAAAGAGCTATCTTTCTTGCAATCGCTTTGCTAGAAAAAAACACTTTTCGCTATTTACCATATTCTTTAAAACATTGCTCCAAACATGCAAGTCGAATCAAGCACTAATGTTGTAAATTAGTTGATAGCGTTAAAATACAGGAAATTATTTGTTGTGTGGCATTAAACCTCAGTCAGAAGAAAGTAAACTGATCCATCTATTCGAAAAACCGCTTGGTTCTGACCGTTCTTTTATTAAGCGGTAGTTCCGTTCACACAACCAAAACACACACATGGCAGAAATTTTAACGGAAATCTCTCTATTTCAATCCCGACTGGTTGTTACAAAACTGCGTTCTCTTCTATCTCAATACAGAAAATCCCGCTGCTATCTGACCTCTCAGCTTTGACGATCAGACACGTGAGTGAGAAAATAAATTCTTACCTAACATTTCTTGTTTTCCGCTCCGTTAGTCACGCACGCTTTATGCAAAACGGATCTCAACTCTTCTCTCAACCCTATATTTGCATACAAACTCAAGAGAAGAAGCCCATGGGAGAGATGGATGTTCGGAGCGCTTAATTTTCAACACGCGACTAATGAATGTTTTCGAACTACACGTTTCTTGAGACATTATTCCTTTTATTAGCGAATACAAAAATGATTCAAATACACAGAGATTTGAAGTGAATAAAAATGCATTTATTGACAACGAAAGCTCCAACAACTACGAAATGTTTAGCACAAAGTATCAGGAAATTAGGATGCAATCAATCGTCTTCGTTACGTTGAGAATACCAAACAATAAGAGTGAGGTCCCTTAACAAAGAAATAAACTCCAATAGAACAACACACTAGATATTGGTTTGAAATACATTCGTATTGAGAGCAAAAACATAGTATAACAGTCAAAGTAGGTCTAGTCTTCATCTTGTGGAATAGGTTGCTTCACAAACAATCGATTAATCAAGAATTTCCGCTTATCGATGGCTAGTTCTGTCGATTCTAGCCAATCGAATCCATCCATATCTTTGAGATCTTTTGGGTTTCCATCACTTTTTGGAAGGTGTAATCTTTCTTCATCGCTCGCATCCACTGCAGATACTCTAACAGTACTTTTCTCAGTTCTTTTATGTAGAGAGGAAGGAGAGCGTTCTGCGCTTTAAGGTGAGCCACGTTTTCCGAATATCTTTTCGTACTCATCGATCAAAGCATTGAGCTGGACCTCGTGGCGTTCCTGAGCTTCATCTAATATGCGCGACCAACGGTTTAAGTCCTCTGTCACTTTTTGGGTTGAATCCGTTTCTTGGCTAGATTGAGAGTCTTCACCGTCTTCGCTGTCTTCGAAATTTCCATTACCCTGTTGAAGAAGGTGGTCATTATAACTGCCGCTCCAAGACATTTTTTGGTTTGAACAGCACGAGCTTTGGCAGCAAACTGAACGACAAGTGGAGCGCCGCCTTTAAAACAAGCAGTGAAAATGTGAAGCTTATGGGATGCGGTTTAGTGTGACAAGCTACTGGTACTGCTGGCGGGGTTACTAAGCTCTCTTCTCTGTGTTCGGCTCTTCATCGTCTCCATACAAAGTGAGCCACTCAGGAACTGAATCTGTTGTGCTTTTACAATGTTTGATTCTCTTGGCTGCTTTTCCAACGCCTCTTGGTAGGGATTTCAGTGATTTCTTTACTCCTCTTGATGTTGATAACTGATGGTCGATCGTATCCTTTTCCTCTTCCTGCACTGATAGTGGTGTTTCACTTCTTGAACGTCATAATCCCTGGCTCCTCTTTGCTGGATAGATCATCACTCTAACCTTAGTTGTAGTTTCGCTTCTTGTAACCACTTCCTTCGATTGATATAATCTAATTCATGTATATCTGTGAGATGATTAGACAATTTAACGAGATATCTTGCTCCACAATTCGGAATTGGACAATCACGGCACACACGTTTAGCTATGTTAACAGTTCGAGATCTCAGCAGGAATAAAACCATTTCAGCACATTTTAACCTTTTATTCGAAGGACAAGAAGGACATACATACATACATACATACACACATTATTTACCCTCGGACACAACACAGGACGAAAAGGACACAACACAGAACGAAAAGGACATTATAGGGACAAAAGGGACAAAACAAGGTCATTCAGGACAAAAGGAGACAATCGGGACATATGAGGTCTTTTTTCTTTTAAGGAGGTTCTCTCGCGCGTGAAATCACGCGTGGGGATACCGCGCGTCGAGAGTCAGATTTCAATCCATGAAGCCAGATTTCAATCCAGCCAACTTATTTTTATTGACAAACTATGTACCATCTTTTGGTAAAATTCTTTTGAAAAAAAAACTTTGTTGAAGAAGGTAAAACTTTATTATATGTTTTTTTTTTATTTCAATAGTAATGAAAAAGAAAACCGCACTGCACAGAAAGTTGTATTTTGACTTGTTCCTCTTGTCCAGAATGATAGAGCTCATTATCTTAATGTTCCGTGTCATTTGTAATTTTAAAAGGGCTGGGTATTTTTGTCTTACTGGAATACAGCTATTATTGAGAGAAGAATTTTTGTAATGCCCGCGGTCAGGAAAACATAGTTTGTCAATAAAAATAAGTTGGCTGGATTGAAATCTGGCTGCATGGATTGAAACGTGACTCTCGACGGACGTCGTCTGTTGTTTTCTTGTAATGTTTTAATGTTTTGAGGTTTTTGAAACGCGGTCAATTCCAGTTGACTGTTATAAACACAAAATATTGGCGCAAGGAAAGCCACGCGAAGTTTCTCAATACCACTAATTAATAAAAATAATCGCAGTGGAGTTCCGCTTTTAGGCTTGGCTAAATCTATATATTATTTTGTTGTGGAAGGCATCGCCGATGGGTTGATTGCACTGATAATTGCAAGTTAGGTTTTGTGTAAAACTGCAAAAGCCTCTGTAGGGAACAAAATATCGAGGAGTTTACTTTCTGCCTTTGGAATATAGAAAAGATGTAATATCACTCACTAAAGGCCGGTAAACACAAAGGGTTTTGCTCCCGGAGTATGCTCGAGGGTCATTTTGTAAAAAAAGTACGACTATACTTTTGCGTTCAACTAAAAATTTGTGATGACTATACATTGAACAGGTGCATCCAGCCAGCTAAATAAAGGAAAAGTTGTAGAAAGGCATAAGTCTGCAGTTTAAAGTGATTTTTTTTTCGCTAGCAAGAAGATAAATTTAATCTATTCGGATTCCTTAACTGAAATTTTAATTGCCCGAATATCTACATGTTAGGGAACAATATCTTCCTTTGAGAAAATGCTAGACGAAATGAACTTTCCACGAACATTCTAGGGAAATGGTTTCTTTCTGAAAACGCTAGCTGACGTTTTTGAATGCCAAAAACAGTAATTTCAACATTTCCGAAAACTTCTGGGCCTCTGATTTCCCACTGCGAATCGTTTAGGCCATGTTTCAGTTATAGCGAAAATCCGGGTGCACTCTTTGATCGACACCGAAAGCCTGAGGCGAACTACCCCGGCCACCACCGAACAGACACCTACCAAAACAATGGTTTCTTTGGGGCATTAAGCATCGTTCTGATAAAATATTTACTCAGAAGACCGAACTAATCTATTTCGTGTATCCGGCTGGACTACTGGATATCTGCTTCACTTTAGTCTTCTACTTTATTTGCTGATCCACAACACATGCAGGCAAGAAAAACCACATGAACACAAGACTTTTCAACTAAAACTAATAGTCGTAAGGTGTGAGAGATTGATTCGGAGTATATAAGGTGTTGTTTTGAGTAAACGCCTTAAAATCAATGGATAATCACGGCACCAACTATGTAACAGACGCAACAGTGGCGCTCAACTCACCAGCATACAGTATTGAGCCCTGTCCAAATGAAATCCACGCAAGGAGAACGAAGCCCTTGAGAGAAACCATGCTCTTAGCTTCTCATAAGTTTCTTGAGTCTTCCTGTTGTTGTGAACAGACTTTCACAAATTAACTGGCGAATTTAAATGAGTGAGTCATTAACTATTTTGTCTTCCAGTGCAGGGATACATTGTTAACAAAGTTACTAATTCAAGTTATGTTAATGAAGTAATCTTCACCGGGGAAATTATTTTGTCTGTCCTTGGCGCTTTTTCAACGTTTCGGTATCTTGAACCAAGTCGCCAGTAACTAGTGAAGATAAAAAGCCATCAATGTTAGCAGAACGAGCACCTAGAAATTACTGAAATTTATACCAAAGTCGTATCTTTGTAATATCGCAAAGTTATAGCTTCGGAAAGTCGGGAAGTTTTACAGAGAAGTTTGCATGCAGGGGGACACAGAACTTGCCCCCAGCACACAAACGTCTTTCAAGTTTCCTGACTTTGTAGGACCATATTTTCGCTATTTTGCAAGAAGTGGCTCTCAAACTTGGCGATTTTACTAATTTTCAGGGGCTATTTGTAGTAGCGTTGATGGATTTTCCCTACCTGGTGGACTTAACATTAAGCGTGCTTTTAAATGGCTATCCGGTTTCTTTGATAACCCATGTCCAAAAATGACCTCCCAAAACTTGTCCTACTATAACCCAAGATGTTTCTGCATTTGTTATTTCATCTATTTTTCGAGTGGGATATTTTACCGGCTTGTTCTTTAGGCTACTGTGACATTTATTTTCATAGTTTGGTTGGACTGAATAAAGAACATCCTCACTACAGCATTATATTTTAGATATTTGAGCTTTGCCACCTCAAAGAAAAATCAAATTTCATTTACAAGACTTCAATAACTTATTTTCGAGGGTTAATAAAGCTTCATTGTAATAATTTCTTGTTTCATTTGCACATTTGCTTACGCAAAATCATCTCCAATAAAATTAAAGTGATTTTCCTTTTTTTTTATTTGTTCCCGCAGTTTACCTATAAGAAACAATCAAAATTAATATAATAATAGTTTATATGTTTGGAAATCCATTTCTGACTTCCATAAACATGAAAAAATAAAGGGAATACCATCTTTTTCGAAAAGTAAGTACGCAGTTGTCAGATATAAGGAATTCTTTTTTTTTTTTTCCAATTTATGAGCAATAATTCCGTTTACCGTAAATGCGGAAACAGGCTATATGTTATTCCAACCAATATTAGAAAAATGAAGGCCTTCTGATGACTCTGATGACAATTCTTTTTATTGTAAAGATAGCGTCCACCGTTTTGTGGTCAATATGTTGGACAAAACTTCCTCGATTGTATCCGACAAAGGTATTCAAATTAAACTTGACTCTTCCATAAGTGAAGTAAAGATTAAAATGTTGCAGAAAATGAGACGCCATACGAAAGAAAGAAGAAAAGAAAAAGGGAAAGAACAAGGAAAATAGGTTTGGGTAAGACGATGGAAAGTGAGATTGTTTTACTTGTAACATCAATTGCAAAAATAGATGTTCTCAGATCTGGCATTTTGGTAGATATCTGTTCGGTGGGCTTTCGGCGTCGATTAACGAGTGCACATGGATTTTCGTCGGCTATAACTGAAACATGGCCTAAAAGATTTGCAGTGAGAAATCATAGGGCTGGCCCTGAGGGGCCCGGAAATGTTGACTGGATTTTTTTACAACAATAATTTATTGACAAATTCAGATAGGTATAAGACTGAGAAGCTTGTCCCGCAAATAGCGGCAAAGCTAGTCGAGGCGGTATAAGACGAGCACGACAAGCAAGCAAGACGAATCACTGTTTTTAGCAGTCAGAAACGTCAGCTAGCATTTTCAGAAAGAAAACATTTCCCTAAAATGATCGTGGAAAGTTCATTTCGTCTAGCATTTTCTGAAAGGAAGATATTGTTCCCTAACATTTTCGGGCAATTAAAATTTCAGCTAAGGAATCCGAATAGGTCAAATTCATCTTCTTGCTAACGAAAAAAATCACTTAAACTGACTTATGCCTTTCAACAGCTTTTCCTTTATTTAGCTCGATGGTTGCACCTGTTCAATGTATAGTCATCACAAATTTTTAGTTGAACAGAAAAGTATAGTGGTACTTTTTTTTTTTTTTTTTTTTTTACAAAATGACCCTGGAGCATGCTCCGGAGCAAATCCCCTCGTGTTTACCGGCCTTTAGTGAATGATGTTGCAGCTTTTCTATTCCAAAGGCAGAAAGGAAACCACTCGATATTGTGTTCCCTAAAAAGGCTTTTGCAATTGTAAGTTATAAGCTACAAACGCAAAACCTAACTTGCAATTTTCAGTGCAATCAACCCATCGGCGATGGCTTCCAGAAAATGATATAAATTATAAATAAAAAAAAAGTTACGAGGGAAAAAATCTTTTTGCCACCATACACACTAAAATCGATTCGGTGCAAAATAAAAAAGCTACAATGCATAAGGTCTGGATTTACGAGGTCTCATTCCCCCGTCGGCGTAATTCTTGTTTTCCAAGCAGAGCGTATTTTCTTTACATTTGTTTTGCAGCTGTACCGCAGGGCCGCATGCACTTCCCTCGATTAAAATTTTGAATTGACGTTCCCTTCCTTGATTGTGGATCTTGCAAAAAATATTACCAGGCTTAGTAGTTTCAGGGAGGCGTAAATATTGTTTGATGTTCCACTCAGAGGTTGTATATAATTAAAACAAAAAGGAATATTAAATAGGATAATATCTGCCAACCAACCAGTATCAACTGAAGGTGATTTCAGTGGTAAATACAGTTTGCAAATAAAACGAAATTGTCAGATTGCAACTAATCACACCGAACTAATCTATTTCGTGTATCCAGCGGGACTACTGGATATCAACTTCACTTTAGTCTACTTTATTTGCTGATCCTCAACACATGCAGGCACGAAAAAACACAAGACTTTTCAACTAAAACAAACCGTCGTAAGGTGCGAGAGATTGATTCGGAGTATATAGGGTGTTACGCCTTAAAATCAATGGCTAATCAGGGCACCAACTGTGTAGCGGACGCAAGAGCGGCGCTCAACTCACCAGTATACAGTACTGAGCCCAGTCCAAATGAAATCCACGCAAGGAGAACGAAGCCCTTGAGAGCAACCATGCTCTTAGCTTCTCATAAGTTTCTTGAGTCTTCCTGTTGTTGTGAACAGACTTTCACAAATTAACTGGCGAATTTAAATGAGTGAGTCATTAACTATTCTGTCTTCCTGAGCAGGGATACATTATTAACAAAGTTACTAACTAAAGTAATTTTCACCGGGGAAATTATTTTGTCTGTCCTTGGCTCTTTTTCAACCTTTCGGTATTTTGAGCCAAGTCACCAGTAACTTGTAATGATGAAAAGCCATCGACGTTAAAAGAACGAGCTCCTAGAAATTACTAAAATACCAAAGTTTGGGAGTCGTATCTTTTTAATATCGCAAAGTTATAGCTTCGGAAAGTCGGAAGTTTTACAGACGTTTGCATGGTGGGGGGGCACAGAACTTGCTCCCCAGCACACAAACGTCTCGGAAAAATTTCCTGACTTTGTAGAACCATATTTTCGCTATTTTGCAACAGGTGACTCTCAAACTTGGCGATTTTACTAGTTTTCAGAGGCTTTTCGTAGTAGCGTCGATGGATTTTCGCTACCTGAACTCATAAAACGTTGAAATAAAAGTGTAAAGGTCTATTCAGTGCGTAAATCTTAAATTGGGCGTGTTTTTAAATAGCTGTCCTGTTTCTTTGGTTACCCATGTCCAAAAATGACCTCATAAAACGTTTTGTACTATAATCGGGCATTTGTAGATTACTGTTACCATAGCATCACCTCATAAATGGAGGTATTATGTAGTGATGCATTAAATAATAGATGTTAGTATATACCAAAGTGAATAGTGCTTTTCGCGCGCTCTGCACTGGAAAATCTGGACCATTTACAGAGTTAATGAAATGTCTGTGAATCTTAAATTTACAGACTTTTTATGAGAGTTCAAATCTGACCTACTTTTACATATGGCAACAAAATATCTGTAAAATCATTTTTATAGATATTTTATACACTTTTTGTGGTATTCCTTTTTATAATGTTTATGAAATGATTATGAAATTTAACTGCTGAAATAAGAAGGAAAACTGAAAAATTTACAGAGTTAACAAAATCTCTGAAGAATGTTTGTAAATTTGACATTTACAAAGATTTTCTATGGTTATTTTATCCACTAAAATCTCTGTAAATCGGTACAAGTATAGCATTTTAAAATCTCTGTAAATTGACACAAGCAGGACATAACCCCATGATGCGGAGTAAAGTTAACTGAGTTACTACTGTTGGAGTTATTATAACTCCAAAAGGGTAGTGTGCGGCTTTTGTCTTGGATTTCAACAGCGCTTGTTTTTAAATGGGAAGCAGTGCGCGGCAAAGAAGGACGGCCTCAAAACTATTTCCTCGCCAAGTTTGTGCTTCCCGAGCGGCTGGGCTGATTTCCCTTTTGGGCGCCATAAGCATTGGCCGTTTGGCCGAGAGGCAAAGTGTTTAAAAATAAAAGGTAGTAAAGTGCGAAAGAGTCGTTTGAAAGACAAACCATACTCTCTGGGCTTAGCCCTTCACTGGAGGTATGTAGATGATTTGAAATTGCGTACTATTGTTCTTTATTATCTTCTGACCGAGAGGGAGCTCGAGGGAGTTGGGTTAGACTTGGGCATGCGCAAACGAGTTCATTCCCGGTAGGCAATTTGTAGTTTTGGCGCCCGTTTCAACTCAAACTTCGACTCGTGGAAGACAGTTTGGAAGGAATTTCTCCCACTTCGAATGGCTTTTACCTCAAGATCATAGAATAATGGAATTTAATAGTTTTACAACGTATATGCGACCGGTTGGCAAGCTTCTTCCACGGTAATCGAGTGCTGTTGGTTCAAGTTTTTGGTCTCCATGTTCAGTGATGGTTGCCTTGGTCTGCTGTAGATTTCAAAGGTAAGCATATTGCCATTTTAGACTGTAATATTTCCAACATATAGTACTGGCTGGGTGTATGTATCTCAAATAGCTTGCTATACGAAGAAAATACAAGAGACTAGTGGTATTTTCCACGGTATATATGTACCACTCGAAAGCATTGCATAACTACAGTAGTACGTGCAGCTGTATAAAATTATGCTATCTTGCTAATTCATCACCGTGTTTGTTCTTAATATAAGCAAGGGTTAAGCTTACTGCATGTGCAGGTAAGGAATCGTAGCTAAGATTGCGGCAAACTAGGTGCTCAACTGGCTTACACTTGATTAGATCCATTGATTTACCTGTAGTTGGTGGCAAAGTGAGCTTTTGGTGTGATCATAAATTAATGTACTTGTACTTCAACTCAATTATAAATTTTGCTTTCAAAGTGTCTAAATTAGATGACAAGACTTCACTAATTACGTATACACTTACAAAATAATGTAAGACCCAAACTCTGTTTCGGGAGCAGGGTTAGCACAACAGTAATACAATGATTGTATTTAATTATGTATATGGAACTGTGTGGACATCTTTTGAAATTAGCTTTCCAATTTAAAGGCCTATTTTTCTCGCTTGATCCAATGTTGGCATCTGTTTTTGTTTTGAAATTGTGCTGTTGTTAAAGGAAGGAAACATTTAGCTCTACACTAAAGCATACAGCTGTAGGAGCAAAACAAAGCAACACAGCAGTGTAGACCTCATCACAGAGATCTCATCAAGAAAGAAATTATCACTCAGTTTAGACAATTGTAGAATGCCCAATGGGGCATGAAAATTGCAGTTCATAAAGAGACACAATGACAAGTCAGATTGAATTGACACTGAAGAGTGGAGCCAAGCCACATAATCCATTATGCAAACTGACCTTGAAGTAAAAACATCAAACATGAGGAAAACAGTTATCCAGACATATACACAATTTACTCATCATCAAATCGGTTTCCAAATTGCAGTAAGTTGGCCCTCAGTGAATTGGTAGAAACTTCAAGGTAAAAAGCACCCAACATAAAACCTCATTTTCTTGTTACAGTACATGTCGTGTAAATACTTTAAATTTGATAAAAAGCAATGCTGTATGAATTGGCCATTATCATGTTGCCACACTTGACTCTTCTGACTTAAAATGGGCCAAAATTTACAAATAGATATACAAAACTTTCCCAAAGAGAAAAAACAGAGCAGCCATTAATTGTGGGATAAAACAAGGGCTTCAAAGGTTTAAGGAATTTCATGTCACACGAAATTCATGAATTATTGGTCATGGCGTGTACAGCCCTGTAATGCATCAAGGCTGAAGATGGGTCTTTTAGTTTGAGTGTTCACATCTTCATTGAAGTGCCTACTGTTGTGGTAATGCAACTATTAATTCTGTTAACCCTAACTCGACAAAAAAAAATCGTGTGGTACAAAATTAATTCTGGCCAGTCAGCTGCCGTCCAATAAAGTCTGCTTGATTTCATATCAGTGACCTGACTTTTTTTACAATGAGAAAAGAGATAGAGACAAAGCTAATTTATAGTTCTATATATTTTTATCCCAATCACAGTATACAGTAATATGTCAATTAAATTACACTGTAGTTGGCTTGCTTTATTTACCGGTACTACAACTGTACATGTATCACGTACAAATGACCTTCAAAGGCTGTTTATTTTTTCCATAATAAGTACCGTGCTTGTGTCCAGGCAAGTATTTGGGGTGTTAAAACATAAATCTCTATCCTGCTTGATTGTATTTGAAATGCTTGGAGCCTTACACTGTACTTTTGTTTTGCAATAGTTGTGCTAAACAGCTACTGAGTATTGTATGGCATTTGCCTCCTTTTACGGGTCGGTACATTTCACTGACCCCCAGTCCATGGACTACCATGATGGACTACCGAAATGGACTACATATATGGACTGCTAAATGGACTACCAAAAATGGACTACCCTTAATTACCTACCTTGAAAAAAAAAATTAGTTAAGTTTGGTTGTTTTCATCGATTGATCGTGATTATTTTTTAAATGCTGCTGTTCAGCTGTTCTGCAGGTGCATTCACTTGTCGTACATGATGGCTGACAGGCTGCAGCTGGAGTAAAAATTTGATTTATAATCTTCCAGATGATTCCTTGCCTGGCTGTCATGATGCTCAAAATGGTAAGTGACAGAAGAAGATACAACTCAAAAATAGATCACATGACCAGGCCCAGGGGGGTACTCCCTGAAAAGTTGGGTGGGGGTGCAGCCTGCTTCCCAAAAGCCTTACCTTATTTAAAGTGCACCTAGCCCCAAGAATAGTTATTCTTTCCGCTAATAATTTTATAATACTTTGTACATATTCCAAAAACATGTAGCATTTATTTCCAGCCTTTAGAGTTTTTTTATAGGGCTTACGATAAACTATGCATCATTTGGTACATGACCAAGTCAGCTGGGGCGTGGGTCTATTCCCCAGTTGACTATTATGTATGCATGTTTACAAAGACGCAGTGCGATGAAAATCAGTTTGTGACTTTAACTGGGGAAAAGACCCACGCTCCTTCCTACCTTGATCGTGTGACAGATGACGGCTAATGTCGTAACTTTTACAGCCTGTAAAAACTCACGATTTGGTTATAAAAAATTCAAGGCGCAATGCGTTTTGAATAGGTGCAAAGATTAATTTTAGCGAAAAAAAAATATTTCAGTGTTGGGGCACTTAAAGACCAAAATATCTGTGATTTTCCCTACCCTATCTATAACGAACGATTATAAATTCAAATTTTTACTCGCCATCCAGCATGTCAGCCATCACACGAGACGAATGAATACGCCTGCAGAACAGCTGACCAGCAGCATTTAAAAGATAAAAGATGGTGAAGATCACGATCAATCGATGAAAACAACCAAACTTTACTAATTTTTTTTTTCAAGGTAGGTAATTAAGGGTAGTCCAGTTTTGGTAGTCCATTTAGCAGTCCATATAGGTAGTCCATTTCGGTAGTCCATCATGGTAGTCCATGGACTGGGGGTCAGTGAAATGTACTGACCCTCCTTTTACAGACTGTAGTGATAGCTCACCCAAGTACATGTATTACAACTGTCAGTGAGACCATATGAGAGCAGATCAAAGGCAAGTGGAACTATCTAAAATTTTTAAAGTTATTTTTTTGCATCATAAGGTGGTATGTTCACTTCTTTTTGCCTTTTTTTAACTTTTACAATAATTAGTCATTCAACAAGTTTCAGTTTATGGCTTGTAATGAGAATGTGCAATGAAGACCATACTGTAATATTATTACAGTGTATTCTCCTGGATTTCTGAAATTTCATTACTGCTGGGGTGTTTTTCATACCTACAGACTGTATGATTGTCTAGTTGTTGTGTGTAATAAAGAATAACATTTAAGATGGCTTCATGTTCATGGAACAAGCGTAAAACTCCCAAGCCCAACCATATATGCATGTGCCATTGCAGCATTAACACCAATCCTTTAAAAAGAATCTCCCTTAATGTTTGCGTCATCCCTGCAAACTGCAATGATGCTTGGTCATGAGAAGGTTAAGACACAGTGTTGACATGCGTGAGCATACAAAATAATTATAAGACTGTCTTCTGGCCTGCCATCATGGCTTGTAACACTACAAACTAGATCATGTTTTCCAGAGACCTACACTAAGACCATCTACATGTAACAGTATTGTTTGGGAGATCATAACAGTAATCATCCTCTGGCACTCAAGATTTGAATCTTTGAAGTTTTCAGCCTGGCCAATGTAGCATTTTGTATTGTGTTAACATGCACATATTTTTCAATATTTAAGCTCATATTTTCATTCTGGTTTCTGAACTGTACAGTTCAGTGTATACTTGGCCTTGACATCCGGTTTTTTTAATCTTCAGGCTGAATACATGTAGTTATGTGCGCAGTACAGTGTATGGCAGACTACTTTACAGTGTATGCTCAAGTTGCAAAGAAAAGTAAAACCTTTTAAGGTAAGAACTCTCTGTAACATAGCATGATGAAGGAATGTGACCATTATTGAACCTTTTGTCGTCTTCGGAATTTTTGTTCCACCTCATGCAACCTTGATCCAGTGTAACAAAAAAGTTCACATCAGCATGATGGGCTTGTGATTTCTTTTAAGTCCTGGTCAAACTATTGAACAAAGTTGGATTTAACATTGCAAGATTGTTCGACCGTTTGACCGCCCATGTTGGATGATGTTTGTCAAACAATTTTTGCTAGATCAAGTGTTGGATAGAGTTTGCTTTTGATCAAACATTACGCCCAACAATTCTGCTCAATGAAAAAAACGTTGCAGTGTTTTGCCGTTCTTCCAACAAAGCTTTATCCTGATGCAAGTCACATTCACCCTGCTAGCCAATCAATAGTTGCTATTTTCGTGCTCTCTTTGCAGATGTCCGGTTCAATAGCGTTTAAAATTTCTGAGAACTGATCTGGGCTTGTTGATTCTAATCATCTCCCTAAACACGGGTGTATCTTGCAATGATAACTGTAAAACGGTTTGGAACATACCCTTTTCAGCTTGTTTTCTCAACCATTCCATGATTTTTTCTCACTTCACACCGAACACTGAACAGCTCTGGTACCATAAACATTAACGCTAAGCACTTTTGGTTTCCACTTTAGTGCTACAGTGTATGTTTTAAATTACATTTTAGCGTCAAGTTGTACCAGTAGCTTGTTTTGCCACAGACTATAGTTTGGATACATGTAGTTTGGCCAGGGCTTTACACTACACTGTACATGTATGTCTTAAATTACTGTACTCCCACTTTAAAAGAATGAATAATGCTGTAAATACATGTATATTTGTCCATACCCTATGATCACCAGTTAGGTGAACTATCTAATGTTAACCGATTTCAAAATTAATTGGAAAGTTTGTTACTTTTCAAGAAAGGCTTCCCTCCTGATGCATTCAGAGAACTGTGTTTGCTGATAAGTCATATTCATCGTTACAATACTAGACATTGCAACTGTACTGTGTAGAACTAATATCAGACAGTTTGCAATAAGTTTCCAGACCTAAACTGTTTAATTTCTTTCATTCAGAAATTCAGAATGCTGACAGTATTTCTCTGTTGAAATCTGAATTAAGAACATTACTCCTCTATTGACTACTCCTATTTTGAAAGTGTTGTTTTATGTTTTGCTGCTGGTGTGTGTTTGTTTGTGTGCTTGCTTTTTACACGTAACCTAAGTGTAACATGATAGTAATGCATGAAACCCCAAACAGAAAATCGAAAAAAAATCCGAGTTCCAGATGGGATTGGAACCCACGACCCTCTGCGATCTAGACGGACGTTCTAGCCACTGAGCTACTGGTGAGCAAGGGTGAAATGTGGGCTTTGACTGGAACTCCATCACGCGGTCACACAGCCATCTTTGATATGCCTCAATATGCATCTTTGATATGCCTCAATGTGACTGCGTGATGCAGTTATGTATGTGCTAGTCATTATTTGGCTGTGTGACCACGTGATACGGTTCCAGTCAAAGCCCACATTTCACCCTTGCACACCATAGAGTGTCCAGTAGCTCAGTGGTTATCCATCTAGATTGCGGAGGGTCGTGGGTTCGAATCCCATCTGGAACTCAGATTTTGTTTTTGAGTTTCTGTTTGGGGTTTCATGCATTACTACATGTATCATGTTGTATTTCTTATTTCACTCACTTTGTAACCTAAATGAATTGATAATTAAATAAGCTACATGTATGCCTAAAAATCATGATTTCCAAGTTGTAATTTTTTAGGAGCCCATAGCTCGTATAAGCCCCAATGGTTTCTTTATGGACATCCTCGCCATTATGTTTCTCATTCTTTTCTTATTTATTTATCTTTTGTATCTTAATACATATTTATCTTGTAACAATGTGTAAGAAATATGGAAAAAAAATAAATTGAAACTGTTGAAATTGCCTGCTCCAAAAAAAAACAATCATCTTCCTATAAATAAAAATTAATTTGATCTGCAGTACAAGCAATTTTTTCTTCTAGCCAATCTGGTATCATACATAATTATGTGCTACATAGAGTCCTTTGAAGTTTACCCCCTAATAGTAATTTCCTTTTCATACCTTATACATGCTACTGTAACAGAGTAAGGTACATGTACTTGTCAATTTGCCACCACATTAACTCTACTCAATTTTTTTTGCCTTTATGCAAACTGTAATAAGTTAAGCCTATACTAAGCATGAAATAGCCTCCACAGTGAAGTCTTATTGTCCATGCTTTTCCTTGAAGGCATAATGTATCATGTTACAATGCATGTAAGTTACGGAAGCTTTTCACAGCCAATAACAGTCCCTAGTCCAGGCAAACCAAGTCTTTAAAATAATAAATCTTTGTGTACGGTTGACCCACCGAATCTTTCCTTATTGATGGTCTATCCAGTGTTGACCAATTGATGCACATACAGTACACTGTAATAGCCTCCTATGCAGCTGTTACTTACATGTTGGTCGTATTCTCCCTCCCCACCAACATCTGCTGAACGGAGCCGGACATTCCCTTCCCAGGAACTGATTAGTCACATCATGGCTGTTAAATTTTGGTGGCTACATGTAAGTTCCTGTAGCCTCCTTTGCAGCCATTTTTGTCAGTTCTCTTCTCCCTCCAGATTGAATACTTAGACACAATGGGAATGGAATTTCCAGCTTAGTTCACCAGACATTAGTGGGGAGGGATTAAGGACAGACCCAAACAACAGCTGCAAAGGAGGCTAATGCACATAACTGATGTTTTCAACATTAAGGAATACATGTACATGCACATGTATATCTATATGCGTAGATACATAATTATATTATGTGTTGTATCATACAAATCAAATGCTAGCATTTTCTTTGTTCCTTCAATCAGTTTAGTTCATTTAAAGTCTTTTTTTTTTCTTTTACAGAAAGAAAAATAGCACATCAGAGTATCAAGGACACCAACTTCATTGCCAAAGGAATTTGTCTTGGGTGGTCATCTATTTATGGTCTGGGAAAAGCCATCAGTATAATTCTCATTCTTTCTATCTATTTTAACCCCTCTGAACAGGCGGGTAGCACGCCTCATACAGTTCAGTAACATACATGTAATCTTTCATTCTCTCTATCTAGTTTAATCATAACGAGCCAGAGATAACCGGAAGTTAAAAAATCTCCCAAGTCTAGTTGCTAAGGAGTGACGTTATAGGCCTGCATAATAGCCGTCAACGTACTCCATTTGTGGTTTCACTGCAGGAGCATCTTCGCACACCTTGAAAGAAGTATTGTTTTGCCCTTCAGCGGCAGAATTTAATTTACCACCACGCGGCACGCTTACGCCATGTTCTCATGGCATTTTATGGCTTTACTTGTAAGACAAAATGCTAGTTTCGTCAAATGTTATGCTTTAGCGATTCGTTGAGATTTTCAAGGGGATAATCGGCATATTTCAGTATGTGATGGCCAGAAATTACAGCTTCTGAAAGCCTTTTCAAACTACCAAGTAGTTTAGGACTCTGTGTATGTTTGTGCGAGGAAAATAGCAATAGTAAAATATTCAAGTGATTTAGAATATGTAACTTGCAGATAAAAATTTAGGCAAATGTTACAATACTTTTCTTGTTCATCCAGGTTGAAGTCCTGGCATCACTGTATGCCTGAGCGCTTCTGCGATATTTCACATAACAGTTTTTTAAATGCAGATAAAAATTTAGGCAAATATTCTATATCTTTTCTGGTTCATCCAGGTTGAGGTCCTGGCATCACTGTACAGGGTTCGCACGCACCTGAAAGCCTTGAAAGTCCTTTAATTTGAAAATCAAAATTCAAGGCCTTGAAAGTCCGTGAAAAGTACATTGGGTCCTTGAAAAACCTTGAAATTTGCTGTTTGACTGTTTCCACTTAGTGGAAGAACTAGAAAAGACTTAGACTTGAACAAATCTGGCAGTTATCCCTTAAAACCCGATAATCTAGTATCACATTCTAATGCATTTTTTACTGGATGGAGTGCTTGAAAAATTGGAATCGTGCCCAGGAATGTCCTTGAAAAGTCCTTGAATTTTTAGTCCAAAAAAATAGTACGAACCCTGACAGTATGCCTGAGTGCTTCTGGGATATTAACATAACAGTTTTTTTTTAATGCAGCTAAAAATTTAGGCAAATGTTCTATATCTTTTCTGGTTCATCCAGGTTGAGGTCCTGGCATCACTGTATGCCTGAGTGCTTCTGGGATATATAACATGAATAGTTTTTTTGAAGTGCAGATAAAAATCTAGGCAAATGTTCTATATCTTTTCTGGTTCACCCAGGTTGAAGTCCTGGCATCACTGTATGCCTGAGTGCTTCTGGGATATTTAACATAACAGTTTTTTTAAATGCAGCTAAAAATTTAGGCAAATGTTCTATATCTTTTCTGGTTCATCCAGGTTGAGGTCCTGGCATCACTGTATGCCTGAGTGCTTCTGGGATATATAACATGAAAGGTTTTTGAAGTGCAGACAAAAATCTAGGCAAATGTTCTATATCTTTTCTGGTTCATCCAGGTTGAGGTCCTGGCATCACTGTATGCCTGAGTGCTTCTGGGATATTTAACATAACAGTTTTTTTAAATGCAGCTAAAAATTTAGGCAAATGTTCTATATCTTTTCTGGTTCACCCAGGTTGAAGTCCTGGCATCACTGTATGCCTTAGTGCTTCTGGGATATTAACATAACAGTTTTTTTAAATGCAGCTAAAAATTTAGGCAAATGTTCTATATCTTTTCTGGTTCATCCAGGTTGAGGTCCTGGCATCACTGTATGCCTGAGTGCTTCTGGGATATATAACATGAATAGTTTTTTGAAGTGCAGATAAAAATCTAGGCAAATGTTCTATATCTTTTCTGGTTCACCCAGGTTGAATCCTGGCATCACTGTATGCCTGAGCGCTTCTGGGATATTTACATAGCAGTTTTTTTTTAAATGCAGATAAAAATTTAGGCAAATGTTCTATATCTTTTCTGGTTCATCCAGGTTGAGGTCCTGGCATCACTGTATGCCTTAGTGCTTCTGGGATATATAACATGAACATTTTTTTAAAGTGCAGTTAAATGTAAGAAAATGTTCTATATCTTTTCTGGTTCATCCAGGTTGAGGTCCTGGCATCACTATATGCCTGAGTGCTTCTGGGATATATAACATTGATCAGTTTTATGAAATGCACATACAATCTAGGCAAATGTTGTAAGCAGGTTTAATGACCAAAACGTTTTACAGTTGGTACATTTCTTTGCAGAACAATAACACGTTCGGATGAAATGTTTTTTGTTTTTCGAGAACGTTTTTCCTTACTTTTAATGCCCTTCAGACTAATTTAGTCCTTGGAGAGTTCGCCAGCATTTTCCAAGTTAAACAAATTTTAACAATCGGGAGAGAATTAGAAAAAGGAGAAGTTGTATTTTGAAATGATGATTTCGATACCGTCGCCGTTGTCGCTTTCCTGCCAAGGTCGGTTCGGAAGTCAAATAGTGAAACTTCCATTTCGACGTCTGCCGAGGTTATTGAGGAATTATTCAACGAGAATTTTATCAGTTCCTAGGGAAACCGTACGGATAGTAAAACTTTGTTCATGGGCACGCAACGATATCACATATTTGAAGCGAATTATTTTAGCTCAGTGATGTTAATTTACTTTCACGGCGTTTAAGAAGAGTAATACTTGCAGACTGATTTGTGTATATTACTCCCAAATATGTTCACTATTACCATGTATTGCAAGTATCTTTGATTTAGGAATACAAGCGAATTTTAATTAGCGTTTCAAAAGAGATATATATCCTCCAAAAACAAAACACATAATAGGGCTGTTTATACGAGAGAAAATAAGCCACGGATTACTCTGGCCGCGGCTTACAGAAGATGCGAAAGGAACCATTTATACAAGTAAAAAACTCCTAGGCCAGGATAAGCCGCAGCTTGAGAAAGCCGTGAATGTAGATTTTGTACCATTATACGGAGTGTTCGTGTCTTATGTAATCCGTGGCCAGAGTAAGCCGCGGCTTATTTTCTCTTCGTATAAACAGCCCTATTGTTTTTCCCATATTGCATGCGAAAGAGAAACAAAGAAAACTTGAGTCTTTGGTTGTAATTTAGTGCTATTTTCTGGAACCGGTGAGCCTACCTCAAGAGTAATTATTCACCAAACCAAAACAAACTATTGGTAATCGTTTTCCGGTTCCCGCAGTCACTTTTCGAGTGCATCAGTCTAAAGATAGAATTTAATTAAACTCTCGTCATAAATAAACGATCGCGTTTAAGGATTATGACAGATAAGCGTGAAAATTGACGCCCATATCAAACAGAAACGAGTACCAGACGCGATTCAATTACATTGGAATGTTCAGAGTAGCTGGATATCCTGCTGAGATTGGTGGCAAATTGCCCCTATCTCAGCGGGATCCAGTGGTATTTTTGTGGTTGCTAAGAACCTCTGGCTCGTTATGCCTCTGAAACTGGCGGGTGGCACGCCTCATACAGTTCAGTGTAACATACATGTAATCTCTCTTTCTCTCTATCTAGTTTAATTCCTCTGACTGGCAGGAGGCACGCCTCATACAGTCATACAGTGTAACATACATGTAATCTCTCTTCTCTCTAGTTTAACCCCTCTGCACTGGCGGGTGGCACGCTTCATACGGTTCAGTGTAACATACATGTAATCTCTCTCTCTCTATAGTTTAATTCCTCCCTACTAGCGGGTGGAACGCCTTATGTTGTCCAGTGTAGCATGCGTGTAATCTGTCTTTCTCTCTGTCTAGTTTAACCCTTCTGAACTGGCGGGGGGCACGCCTCGTACAGTTCAGTGTAACATAAACATTAGTAACTCCAATTGTGAGATATACCAGCAGCCGTTTGGAATGAAAATATAATTTTCAGTGTTTATAAGAAACGATAAAGCTAAGGGACGTAAATTATACAACTTCTGCGGCAATTGCAATAGAAAGGATACCTTTTTCATGCCGTTAAATGTTCAGTGGCGATGGACTGGCAAGCTCGGCCCTGAAAAGTTCACGGCCACTGACGTTTTTAGCGTTTTTTCAGGTCGCTTTAGTACCAGCTCGTTTTTGCAAAGAAAACGTTAACATTTTGCAATAAAATACATATCTTTTGAAGATACAGTATTGTCTGCACTTGATTTATCGACGACACTTTGTAGACAACTTTTCCATGGTCCCGCTTTTGTTCACTTTTTATATAGACATTTTGTTGGGAATTTTGTGTTCTGGCGTTTCATCCTGGTTTGTTTCCCTCTGTCTTTTACAGAGAAAATATGAAGATTTTGCTGAGATTTCATATGGTACTCCTTGTATATTTTACAAACATTACACCCACTTTTT
>JAEMWC010000933.1:0-80000 GCA_016490735.1 Pachyseris speciosa
AAATCCACGTTAAATAAAGTATGATGATGATGCAACATGACAGCAATATGAAACTGCATGAGAGTACCAAATTACTTACTATGCGTCCGTAGGATGACCCTGACAAAACTACAGCCTGTTATTCTGGAGATTTCTACTTGACAGGTGTGTATTGGTCACTGAACTATAGCAAGCGATAGAACGTGTGGAGAAGGAGAAGTTGGACACATGTTGGACCCCGTTTACCACTCTTACTCAAAATCGGGAATGACCTAACACCTTGAGAAAAAGCGGCAATTAAATCGCTTCGCGATTGATCCTGCAGATTGAAATCAGTATGCAAGATTTCAATTTTGTTCTTAGTAAAACAAATATACCGTAAACTGCCGCTTATAAGCCCTCTGGTTATTGGCCCATCTTCCTGTAAAAAAAATACCTCCGATTATAAGTCCCCCGGATATAACTCTTTTCTTGTTTTGAGAGGTATTAAGCACTTTCTAATAATAATGATAATAATAATAATAATATATAGGCTTATATAGCGCTGTTTCTAGAAATTCAACAGCACTTTACAATATTCACAATTAAAATAATAAAAAAGATAATCATTAAAGCTAATCAATTAAAAACTAAAACTATGAAATAAAGTAACGCTTAAAAAGAAATGTCTTCAACTTAGATTTGAAAACAGTCAGTGAATTACAAGATCTTATATCGTCTGGAAGACTGTTCCACAGTGCAGGGGCAGCACAAGAAAAGGCCCTTTGCCCGTATGATTTAAGATTAAATTTCGGTGTTACAAGGAGAGATTTACCCGAGGAGCGTAATGATCTTCCAGGTTTGTAAACAGATAACAGTTCAGAAAGATATTCGGGTGCCATACCATGTAGTGATTTGAATGTTAGAAGTAAGATTTTATAATCAATTCTCTCGGTCACAGGCAGCCAGTGTAGCTGTTTCAATATGGGTGTTATGTTATCATACTTGTTGGTCCCCATGAGGAGGCGCGCCGCACTGTTCTGAACAAACTGTAGTCTCTGAGTTTGATTCTTGGAAAGACCGGATAAAACGGAATTGCAATAATCAAGCTTAGAAGTGATAAATGCGTGAATAAGGGTCTCGCAGTGCTTAAAAGATATAAATTTCCTAATTTTGGCTATGTTATTTAGATGGTAGAATGCAGATTTGCAAATGGAAGCGATCTGTTTATCCATAGAAACCAAATTGTCAAACCAGACGCCGATATTTCTTGCAGAGGTCGATGCAGTGATATAATCAGATCCGGCATATATAGAATTGAGTGTGGGGGTCGGCCGATGGCGAGCATTAAGGACTAACAGTTCAGTTTTATCACCATTCAATTTCAACTTGTTTATCATCATCCATTGTTCAACGTCTTTAATACACAGTTCAACTCGAGATGTGGAATGCTCTGGTTCCCCTGCAGCTGATTGACAGAAGCTTAAATAAATTTGCGTGTCGTCCGCATAGAAATGATAAGACATGTTGTGCTGTTTGATTACATTAGCAAGCGGGGCAGTGTATATGGAATATAGCATGGGCCCTAAAACAGATCCCTGTGGGACGCCATATTTCAGACAACGGCTCGAGGAACGTTCGTTCTCAACATAAACAAATTGGCTCCTATTTAGAAGATAGGATTGAAACCAAGTGAGAGCCTTGCCTCGGATTCCAAAGCAATGATCAAGTCTATTCAACTAAATAATATAGGAACTCTGTACAAATTCAAACAGAAAGTTTTAAAAATTACTTTGGAACAATACGTTTATTACTTCTTTTTAATTATCGAGTCTTTATATTACTAAAACTTTATTGTAAAATACCATTAAAGTAACTTTTCAACGCTTTACTGCAGTATTGCTGTACAACACTGAGTTAACAGGCTTCAACGTAACGCACACAATCACCTAAAGAAAGGGCTTTGTTTGTGTACAGTGCGTATTTGCCACTATTAATCATGTTGATAATAAGCCCCCTCGGATATCAGCCCCTCGTTTATAAGCCCTCCTAAAACCACTTAAGAAGATGTATAAACCCAGGGCTTATTTGCGACAGTTTACAGTATTCCACGCGTTCTTGGTGTATTTAATTCTTATAATCAACTAGCCACAATACTCCTCGTTGGTTACCTATCATATCATTTCCAAAAAGCGTGAATGGAATAATTGTGAAATAAACTGGTGAAATGTGCCGCGTTCATTTTTGCGTTAAAATAAGTCATGTTTTGTACAAATTTCACTAACGTGCCAATAACAAACACTCTTTTTTGATAAAGGTTGCTTTTGGTGTTGGAAATATATATGGAAAACAAAAAAGTTTGTTTGAAGGTTTTTCTAATCGTTACTTCGAGCTATCAAAATTTTGTGAAAGAATCTTTGCTCCGGTGTGATTTATTAACCTGCTTTCGTCCACTCCGTCTTTCGACAAAATTCACCTAGATAGATTACATGACTTTTGTAGAAAGGTTCTTTGGAAAAAAATATGACAAAAATAAAAACTTATTAATTCTTTATGAATTAGAAAGAGTACAAATAATAAAAAAGAGTACAAATAAAGATTGTTGTTGTTGTTGTTGTTGTTCTGGTAGGTGATTTAGGACGAAGAGACGCAAGTGGCCATTTCTGGATCCTTGGTCGGGTTGATAACATCATATTCCATTACACGTGAGTTTCGTATATTTTATATTTCGTTTATTTTACTGAAGGAAGTGAGTGAGTGATTGAGCGAGTGATTGAGCAAGTAACAGTAACAGAAAATCTTTATTGTGCCTTATTCTCCAAAGGGTGGTACACTCGTTTTTTATAAGAACGTCTAATTTTGGGGCTGAGGCTGAACGTTCTTAGTTTTTTGGAATTTGTGGCTGAAACGTTGTTAACATGTTCTTTAAGTTGTGTGGTATAGTATTTCAATAAATCAATGCGGACGTGACCAGGAAACCTAAGTATTTGAGTTGATTGTCCTGTTAGACTACAGTTTTGCATATCTTTTACCTTTGTTTATACTACTCTCTCTCACACACACACCAAAAAGGAAATGAGCAAAATAAAGACGTTCTTAACTGGCTCTCAGCCTGGGTATGTTCTTAGTATGTTCTTAAAATTTTGGTTAATCTCAGCCTGTCAGTGAACTTTCTTACAAAAAAAGGTTCTTATAAAAAAGTGTATTGCAATAAAGGTTATGATGTCTACTAGAATAACTAATTAACTAAATGATCGCACAATAACTTCTCATATAATTGGTATAAAAGCAAACTGAAAAATATCATTAATTGTATTTTGATTTTAGGATCTCTTTTCTCTTCTGAAACATTAAATGTGTATGTTTACCTACTATTTTTGAAGTGGTTTGCTTTTATAGGGTAAGTAAATACGGTATCTTGTCGTCATCAAACATTGTGTTTTGAAACGAGAGAATGGACCTCATTTCTAATGTTATTGTACCCTGGGCAATACATCAGAAGATGTCGGGTGGGTGGGTACTGGGTGGTCAGTCGTGTTTATCAGAAGCACTTTCACACCTGAACTGGCTGAATCTGTCTACCAGAAGACAAATGCAACCTTGTATCTTTTTGTATAATTCAATCAATGATAGCAGCAGTACAAAATCAATGACTAACTGGGGACTAATCAGATCTCCAAATAGCGCTTTGATTGACTGGAATACCCTGCCTTCAGTAATTAGAGACTTTTAACCCCTTTGAAAAAGCATTAAATCATAGGCTTAGATGTAAAAATGGATGAGGATTGGATAGATAAGTGGGGATGGATCTGCCAAACCGTGAGGAACCGACGTCTAGTCCTTTTCGAGAGGAAAAATGCAGTGCAGCAATGAATTCTCTACTCCAGAAGGAGATTACCCCCATAAGGGGGTTGCTCCTCTCCACAGAGCGATTTCCAATTGGGTATATTAAAACCCAAACCAGAATAAACTACTCAGGCCAACGACAACTGACGAAATCACCGCAAAAAGCTAAAAAGAGCTAAAAAGAGTTCAGAGCAAACACGTGTAACCAGAAAATACGTGCGAGCGCGTCAAGACTGGTTTTAATTTCACTCTAATTCAGGTGAAAAAGTAGCGAGATAATTATTTTTCATATTTAATTGCAAACCGCTCTATTACATCAAATGCCAGGGTCACTTGTGGGGTATCTCAGGGAAAATACATCTCTATGCTATTTTTTGGTAGGTGTAATGTAAACCCGGTTGAAGTTGAGGATTGTCTGAAAAAACATCCTGCGGTAAGGGATTGCGCTGTGGTAGGTGCTCCTGGAAACATGGGCCAAGGGGTAGGTCTTAAAGTCAAATCATTTGATTAGTTACGTTTTATTTCTCTCCGTATTCTGTATTTTCATTTCTGCAAAATATTCGTAAGTTGTTAAAACTTGACGCTGCTCCGTAATCACATTGCCTTTCAATCCTGCTCCCTTAAAGAAGCTAAATTAAGGTCTTCGACAATGATCACGTCAGTTCATGAAATCATGAGGCTTGGTTACATGTCGTATCGGAAATGTTTGAAGAGCCTTCTTGTACATTTTTCTTCTGCAGAGAATAAAAGCGTTTATTGAATTATCAAAAGCCTTTAAAAACAAAGGTAATGATGAGCTGGCGACAGAACTTCAAGATCACGTGGCACAGAACACCGGGAAATGGATGACACCAGACAAGGTTCAATTCTTCTTGATTTTTAAACGTTTATAAAATAATAAATACGATAAGCCGTAGGTCCCTTCTCACAGTACTTTCACTTAATCTGACTCTGTGGGACTTAAAGCAACCACTAGGGACGTAACAAATCTCTGGCAATGACCACCCTTAGCGTCTGTCCTAATTCGATGATATTCACATTACAGGGGCACTCATTAGTTTCTTCATTAATTGTGAACTGTACAAGCATTCCCCCTGCCAGAGTTGTAAATTATCTCTGAAAAGCTCCGATGGGGAGAGGATAACTAAGTATGTATAATGTATAATGTTTCCAGCATTGAAGACCCATCCTCCTGATCGGCGATATCTGATAGAAAGTAGATGTTCTACCTCACACATTTTTGTCTGCCAACGCTTGAAAGCAAACGACGGAGGGTCCGTCCGACTGACATGCTGGCTGACTGGATAACTTGCTGACTGAGTGACTGACTGACTAACTGACCGACTGACTGACTGACTGACTAGCAGACAGACAGACTGACTGACTGACTGATTGACCAGCTGACTGACTGACTAACTGAATGACTGAGCGACTGATTGACCAGCTAACTGATTGACTGACTGACTGGTTGACCGACTGACTGACTGACCGACTGATTGACCGGCTGACTGACTGACTAACTTGATGACAGGCTGACTGACTGACTGACTGACCGACTGATTGACCGGCTGACTGACTGACTGACTAACTGGCCGACTGGCTGACTGACCAATATTGACCGGCTGACTGACCGACCGACTGACTGACTAACTGACTGACTGACTGGCTGACCGACTGACCGACTGCTGACCGACCGACCGACCAACCGACTGATTGACAAGCTGATTGACTGACTGGCTGACTGACTGACTGACTGGCTGACCGACTGACTGATTGACCGACTGACTGACTGACTGACAGGCTGACTGACTGACTGACTGACTGGCTGAAAACCTGACTGATTGACTGACTGACTGACTGACTGACTGACCAGCTGACCAACTGACTGACTGATTGATTGACTGACCGACTGACCAACTGATTGACCGGCTGACTGACTGACTGACCGAATGACTGACTGACCGACCGATTGACTGACCGAACGTCCGGTCGACTGAATGACTGGCTAAGTGACTGACAGGCTGAATTCCTGATTTATTGATCAGCCGGCTGAAGGAGTATATAATTAATAAAATTGCCAAGATTTGAAATCGACTACTTAAGAACTTTGTTTGTTAAAATTGTCTTCCAGGTGGAATTCGTGGAGGAGATGCCCAAAAATCTAACAGGGAAGATTGACAGACGCGAACTGGAGAGAAGGGAGAACCGTTGAGCGGATTATAAAGTTCAACTGAGCTGCAGAAGGCTACAAGTCGCGCACCTTTAGCTGATTAAAGATCATTACTGTCAGTAAAAGTGCACTTGGAACAGTAGCTTTACAAATGACTTGTAGTTAGCGGTACATGAACGTTGAATTTTGTGCGTTGGTAATTCTCCCACCCTTCCCTCCCGTTGTTAGTTATTTCACAGCCGTGTGTCGTTTTCTCTTTCTCGATGGTCGTATGTTTTCTTTCACTTCATTGTAGCGTGCGTGGCATGCGGTAAAAAGGAAAAGGGAAGGAGCAAAACGGAGGCGCGTGAACCTCCGCGCGCGCTCCCCTCGCTTCGCCCGCGCCCGCTTTCCCGCTTCCCTTCCCTTTTCCAGCGCCTTCCACGCAGGCTAATTTCATTGTTGCTAGGTGAGTCTAATAGGTTTTACCTTTTGATTTATTTTGTAAACTTAGGCGTCTTTTTTGTATCGTTTATATAATAAAGACTGTCTTAGGCCTAACGTGTTGTTTATGTCAGAAACTCGTGTATAACGACACTTTAAAAATAACGTGGGGTAGTTTAGAAACCAGAACTGTCGATCAGTGCTAGCTTGCGAACGCAGACGTCTTTCTAGTTGTCGCTTCTCTCCGCCCGAAAATTAACGTCGTTGCAACTGGAAATACGTCTGCGTTCGCAGGCTAATTAGTGCTGGTAATGTTTCTGGTTTAATACGTGTATGTCACCCTGGTTTTCTTGAGTTAAAATCGAGCATTTCGGATTTTAGTTGGACGTATTTTACCTTTCCGTTATCGCCCGGTATAAAATTTATCGAGCCCAGGTAGGCCCGTCGTATCGGAATCTGTATCCCGGGATTTTATAAAGGTCATCACTTTCCTGATAACCTGCAATGAGCAAGGTCTCTATCGGGGTCTCAATTCTCTTTCGGCTCGCTTCGCTCGCCGCTTGAATCCGGAATAAATCGTGCCTTAGACCCTAATAGAGAGCATGCTCGCAGGCTAATTTCTTGGTAAACCGCCTGTTTGCTTGTCGGTTCGTTTACATTGGAATGCTCTGAGTTACTTAAGATGGGCTCATACGTGAATTTGAGTGAAATGCTAAGGAGTTTAAATAAGGGATTGAAATGTAAAAAAAAAAAAAATGTTTGAAACACCGCCAGACAGTTGTCACCCCCCCCCCCCCCCCGCCCAAAGGGCACTCCACGGTGGTGGGGGCACTGTTTGGTGTCCATCTGCTAATTGTCACTAGTTTCAAATTCAACTTTTAAACCTTCATCAAATTTTCAATATTTCCTCTGATTTTCCTAAATTTTATTATTCCTTTGAGAACAATTATAAATTATCTTTCCAAATATCCCACAACATAACTTCGTGTAATGTACATAGGGATTTTTGATTGCTTGAAACACGAACGAGATATTAACGTTAAATCCATGTTAAGCTACGAAAAAACGATGTTCAGGTGTACCCGCGCATTAAAATGAAAGGTTTCAGGAAAATCAAGATGTAACTGCCATCAAGCTAATAGATCAGTGCCAAGAAACTCACGAGTTTAATACGTCTGTCGAAAACAGCAATTTCATGACTTTATATGACGAAAACAAGCTTAGCACCAAAGCGAGGCTACTCCTCCTGCGAGTTTAAGAAATACCTCCCACTTGGCATTAATAATCACTTTCTGATTAAAGTCTTAATTCTTTCTAGCCGAGCGCAGATGCTCTACTAATTGTGGAGACTAAATCAAATCAATTGCCAAGGGATACATGGTCTGGTGTCGCTTTGTCACTTGTTTACGACTCTGTCGTTAGCGACAAATGTAACTTTCGCAAAGAAAACAAAAAGGAATGGAAACTGAATTGTCGCTGTCGCAAACCGTCGCGTTTTTTTTTCTGCCAATTTCTGGGTAAAGCGTGAAAACTCGGGAAGGAACTGAAGAAATTCTGGGTTTTAACACTAATACGCGTTATAGCTAACATCGTCATGAACAAGAGAAATTTGATTAAATTAACATATATTGATCAAGAGCCATTGATAACTATACCTTTTGCCATAGACGATCTTGTAAGAGAGCAAAGTGCACCATATTGTGTATGTGAAAAGAACTCGATCCGCGAGTGAGCCTGCCAATTTCATCAACAACAACAACAATCTTTATTTGTATTCATTCTTGCTAAGAATGCTTCTTGCTGGAATAACCATATATAAGGGCTAGCGGAGCCAGGCAGCCAGTTGACATCAGCAATAAATAGAAATAAATTGTAGGTCAGCAAGAAAACTGAAGCACAAATACACACATAAAAAGAAAAAAAGAGAAGAGAAGAGGAAAAACGCTATTTCTACGCTATGAAGGAAGCCTAAAATAATTAAATTTATATATGAATACAAGACATTAAGACTGAGAAAAGAGACAGAATTTAGCAGAAGACTAATTTACAGGTAATCTGGGAAACCATATAAATCAGCTAATGTGCCCTGAGCGTGTTCAACTGCAATGTACCTTGTGCCAGAGATCAGTTCCCACTCTTACTGAAGCTATAGTCGGCACTGTCAGGTCACTCGTCGCACCTGACCTTAATTTTTAGAGCATAAAACCGGCTAATTACGTAAGTATAAGACCGGATACATTACTTTTAAAATCGAAAACAGGAGTGAAGTGATTTTTCGGCGGATCTCAGTTGCAAAATTCGAAAACAGCAAAATTAATGCAATACAATGACAAATTGACAATTGATTGCAAAACGTACGGATCAGTTGAGTGTTTTATTGTTTGATTTGTTTCATTGATTACATATGACATTTATGTTTTTGAGCTTAAGAGTTCAATATAAATTATATGCTCATACAATGACCTATTAACAACATTCTACTGACATAATAGTACTTTCCAATGCTACAGGACCTGCAAGAACAGTACCATATATACAGCCTAACGTTGTTTCTTTCACCAGCTTACAGCTCTTCATATACAAATTGTTATCGTCTTTCAAAAGTTCCAGAAAGTAGCTCAGCTTCTGCAAATTCATTTTTGCAATAAATATTCTCAACACTTTTAATGACAAGACAAAAACATTATAACGATGAAGATATTAAATACCCTGCGTTCCGGACCGACTGACAATCAGTGTTCAATTATTAAATCCATTTTTATAACTACGACTTGCACCTGAGTGGATCAGGTGAACATTTCGAAGGAATTGCAATGCCACCAATCGGTACGGTTTGGGAAACATAACAACAAGCATCGCAGAGAGGATAAGAGACTGACCCACCTCTCGGTAGTGGCTGTATCGCGGTACCCGCAACACAGCTATCTCTTCTTCTAAGTCGCCTTATGATTGGTTGAGGGAGCGCAACAACTGCTGCTGGTTGATTGGTAGACACACCGCTTGCGTCATAGCTTGGAGTGTCATTACTTGATGAAGGTGCTTCCGTTGTCAATTCAAAGAGGCCAGAACCCTCATTTTGCTGAACTCCTTCTTCATTCTTCTCATCTAACGTGAATTTCTCGAGTTCCTCGACAATAGAGTGCCAGGGAGTGAATTCTGATTTGAGCGCTCGACCACTTCCGAGGCAAAGAACAACAGCAAGAATGTAAACAACCTATGTGATAAAAACAGTCAACATATGGCTTTTAAATATCCTTTACTGATCCTCACATAAGGTGCCATCAGAACGTACATATGCTATCCAGCATACAAGTGCAGCGAACAAGAGAAGCGGTGGTATTTTGTTTGTATTTTGCTGTATTGAATTATTTAAAGGCCTATTATCACCCTTGACGCCTCGCGCGCCGCGAACGTTAATTCTGGAATTTCGTGTAACGGGAAATTACTCATACGTCGAAGCCCTTGTGAACAAATCTCCAAATTTATGGCCGTAAATATGTTATTTGCTTATTCTTCTTCTGTATCATTATTCTTGTATTATTTCTGGAAAATTTTGTATGTATGTAAATTTTGGCCCGTGTAAAGTCAAAAGAGTCAGTGTGGCAGTAGTCGATTGCGGTAACTTCGCAGCGTTGTTTTATATCAAAGTGGGGTTCAAGGACGATTTACAGAGACTCGTTCAAGTTTGGTGCTTTTTACCTCGGAGCTTTCAAGAATTCGTTGAGCTTGTTGGAGCCGACTTACTGCGATTTGGAATCTGATTTGATGGCGAGTATTAAAATTTTCACTTGGCTGGACAACTGTTTGATGTTTTACCTTAAGGTCAGTCTGTGTAATGGGTTCTGCGCCTTTGGTCAACTCTTCAGTGTTTTTAATGTCTCTTTATCGACTGCCATTTTTATGTCCCATCGGGCATTCTAGCTTTACGTTCAGTTTGCAGCTCGCCTAACTGCGTGAAAATTAATTTTAGATGTCCGTGATCGATGAGGACTACACCGCTTTTGTTTCCTCCCGTGTTTTAATTCGGAGCTCAAAGTTTTCCTCCTTTTGTCAAGCCGCATGGTCGACTGTATTTTCAACACAATATAAAGCGAAAGGACAGGATGATTGAATGAGAACGTACGAGTATTTTTCTCGACAACAGGAGCTGCCACATACTCAGCGGGTTTTATCAATAACGGATCGTTCAATAGTTTGCTGTTTTGATTTTAAACCTGTGAACGGATTGTTCACGGTTTTAATGAAGAAAAATGAAGAAATATGCAAGTTGAATTTGTAGCCATTTGCTTTGTCAAACCGGGCACAAGCGACAACTCGGCGCGATGAACCAGATCAAAAGCCCGCTAAAAATAATTGAGTAATCAGAGGCATCATTTAACAATAGCGCGATTTCAAAACAAAAACAAACGACCGCGTTGGATCATGGGTGATAATGGGCCTTTAAACCGAACTCATGATATTCTATAGTCGTGTCTTGGCCATTTCAAAAATCCTTCAGGCTCTTTTCCTTTTTAAATGCCGTTCAAATATCTTTCAGGGTAGATTCCTTTAGCCTTCCCTGATTTTTCCTATACGAGACTAGCTAACTCTTGCAGGACACGAGAAAGGTTTGTTAGCGACGTCAGCTGGTCACTTAACCATAAAAAGCGGTCATTTCTTTCTACTGGTCTAATTCTCAGCTGAATCTAGATTTGTGTTTGGAAACGACATAAAATCATATCGATTAAGGAATACTGAAAATAAATTGGCTCTTCCGCAGCCTCCCACCAATTATTTGAAGATGAGTTTCTCTTACAGCGGAGCCGGGTTGTGGAACAGCCTATCCAGTGACCTTCGTGCAACAACATCTTAACTTGATTTTAAACTTAACTTACGTCACCACAGTTTTGAATGAGTTTCAACACGACATACTTGTAAAGCCGCTTATAGTATGTAGTTGTAACACTTTTACCACATTTAAGTCGAATACAATCTCAACGGGTTTTAATAACAACTTCGTTCCCGCCGTTTCTTCCACACGCCTATAATAATCCTACCCCATCATGCATGTATGCTACGGTAACCATAGGCAACCATAGACAATAGACAATAGACAATAGACCATAGACAATAAGGCCGCCCAGCTATCATTGGATTGGCTTCATTCTTCTCTGAAAACGTAAAGCTTGTGGGATGTGGCTGGAGTGACAAGGATACTTCACATATTAATGTGATCAAGTAAGCTGAAGCCACTCAAAAGGCACTAAGGCCACAAGGTAGCGGGCATTACCCCTTAAATCTACCAAAGCAAAGATTGAGCCCAAGCATTAGCAGCCACGGACAGCTGTTTCGGCCTTGTTAGGCCTCATCAGCATGGCATAGCTAATGCTCAGGCTCAAGTACCCACATATCAATAAAACAAGCAATGAAAACGTAAAGCTTGTGGGATGTGGCTGGAGTGACAAGGATACTTCACAAATTAATGTGATCAAGTAAGCTGAAGCCACTCAAACGGCACTAGGGCCACTACCTATTTTTGATTCGAAAAGGTATCTCATGAACACATGACGTGTCGGCCATTGCACGACATCGCTACATGTGTATCTAATTTTGGAGGTCAATACAAATAAATTAGCAAACCATTTCCGCTGAACTTATGCGAAGTGCGTAAAAATATTTTTTATATAGAACAAAGTGAGCTTGATTTAATTTATATTTTTATGAAGTTGTGTTACGTGAGGTTTAGCGAATCTTCCAGAAAAAGCCGCACCCTGACGCCTAAAAACTACCATTTAACATCCGGTTTTTCTGCCCACTGAAAAACATCGACGAAAGACCGCTCGCCACAACTCTATGTTTGGCCTTCTAACAGTATCTTAGTATCTTTGTAGCTCTTGAGTGTCCTGGCAGAAATAAATATTAATTGGCGAAAATCCCAGTTAAGGGTGCACCGGAAAAAGATTTTTGTTGCCGATAAACAGCGGGCTTTCAGCGTTCTTCTCAACCTTTTGATAATATTTACATATTTGCTACAAATTGGAGGACATTGCGATAGGTTCGAAAATAGATCGTATGAACACGTGAAGCAGGCGTGACGTGTTGACCAATTCCGACCTCGGGAACGCATGTATCTAACTTTGGAGGTAAAATATAAATAAACTAGCAAACCATTTCGGCTGAACTGTGTATCAATAAAGTTTTTATATAGGTTGAGTTTTTTGATGAAGTTGTGTTATTGCGTGGCCCGGCTTTTTTAAGAGGAGAAGCCACACCCTGACACGTGAAAGTTAATCTTGAATTTCCAGGCTTCCTGTCTGTTGAAGAACATTGAATTGACTTCTCAGTTTCAGTTCAATTAGCTGAAGACCACGAATTTTCTAAGCTCCTTGAATTCACGGTTAAGACAGTTGTATTGTAGAAGAGGGCCGCTGTATCAAATATAGCTCCCCATTTCACGGGATCTCCATTCCCCCCCTCCCCACAACTCCCTTACTTTTTGGGTGTTTAATTCGTCCACTTAGTTTTCGACTTACATTTCAGTTGCAAATTTATAACACAAACCGCCGACATCGCCTTTTAGCAAAGTTAACTCTGTGTTAAAAGCCTGATTGTATTTAATTTCAATTCGTCATCAGTTTCGAAAAGTAGAGTTTCATCTCTCTGATCTTGCCGCACACGCGTAGACTTCATATGATTAAAATCATCTTTTTGAGAAATTTTGAGGGGCGTTTCTCACAATTGTCCTTTCAGTTTTGTCTATGAACAGAACCTCATTCATACCTTGCAAATTGAAAGGGGGTGGGGGGGGGGGTCACTCTTAAATGACTGGAAATGCATTTAAAACTTACATGATGTGGTGAAACATTTATTCTTTCAGCAACACAAAAGCGGTGTTTTAAATTACTTACCTTTTCGCTTAACTAATCAGTTAACTAATGAGCGGTCCCTGTGATTTGCATTTTGATCCACGTATTTTCAAATATCAATAATTTATTCTAATTTTCATTTTATCACTTTCTACCGATTGAAGACAACAGTTAATTACGTGGCGTCGAAAGCTCAGTTTTTAATGTAATACTACTTTTTTACTAGCACCACGGAGTGTTTTCATATATTTTTGATGTTTTGAATCCTCATTACGGATCTTCGATCTGTTTTCTAGGCCGCAGCTATGAATTTTTCCATGACCGATCGTGGGAGAGAACACAATCCCAACGTACCGTAACGCTAAAGGTACCATGATCACCAATAAATGATCACCAATAAATAAACCAGCTAAATACGCCCAGTTTTGGTGACACTAGCAAAGATGATTTTTTCCCGGATTCCTGAGCGTGTTCGACTTCACTGTACCTTGGGCCAGCTATAGTTTGCAGCGGTCAGGTCACCCGTCGCACCTGGCATTTTAGGCCATACAACCGGTTAATAACTTTAGATTATTTTTTTCTGAAGCATCTAAGCTGGCCGGAATCCTAAATCCTTGAATCTGATAAAAGCCCTGGTTATTCCTCAAAAACGCGAGCATTAACTTGATTTTGCTCACAACACTGTTGGTTTTCCTTTTTTTCGAGTTTTTTTTTTTCGGTATGTGGGGTTCAGAGCCACCTTAATTTTATGATAATTTACAGTGGCTCTGAACCCCATGTATCGATTATTTTTAACCTTTGCAGAAAGATAAATCTTCTTATTATATAAACACCAGTGAAATACCAAGTGAGCTTTCCCGCGAAAACTTCATATCTTCACATGTGAAGATAACATGTTATCTTCACATGTGAAGAGATCACCGTCGTTATGGTTACATAATAAATCGCGCCTTTGAAAGCGGCGCCTCGACAAAATTTCTAACAGATATTGTTTAAATTGTTTACAACTGGCTTTCCTCGGAATCTAGAATTCTAGGGGCCATCATTTTAGACTTTATCAAATGAATTTGGTTTTCGTCCATGTACTTCTTCCATGTTTAGTAACGACACGTTCTACTTTAAGACCATTGAAAATATTAAAGTAAAATGGTCTGGTATTTCACTGGTGTTTATATAATAAACAGAATATTACATGCCCGCTTATGGATATGAATTTTATCTTCTCGTGGTCAACTCGATATCTCACTCGTTCGCTGCGCTCACTCGTGAGATATCGAGTTGACCACTCGAAGATAAAATTCATATCCACGCGCGGGCATGTAATATCCTCTATATATGCTGATTGCAATTCAGTTATAAAAAAAAGGGGATCATCCGACTCGTTTTTGAGTAACAAGCACATAAAACCAAAATTAACGGTGTTTCTAAGAGGCTGTGCTGTTGCTATGGTCACCTTATTTGTCAAAAAATAGACCGACACTTGTTGAGAAATAATTGGGAAATTTTTGATACCATGTTCAAGGAAACAAATTATGAAAAAAAAATTATAGGGATAACGATCTATCAAAGAGTTGGTGGTTTTTTTTTTAAATCAGTTTATTTGCAACAACAATAACGTTTGAAAAAATTGAAACCATTTTGAGCCACATTAAGAAAATATGATTCGTAGCGAAAATGGTCAAACAATTACATCGCAACGCTGTTTCCATGAACTAATGTCAACAAGTTTTTCTTGCGTAGTTTTCGCATTTTAGCATTGATTTTTGAAGCTCTTGAAGAACAACAAAGATAAATACTTGAAATAATACTGAGATTAAATCTGTACTGTTGCTATGGTCACCTTCTTTGTCAAAAATTGATCAAAACCTGTTGAGAAATAATTAGGAAATTTTTGATACCATGTTCAAGGAAACAAATTATGGAAAATTTTTTGGGAATAACGATCTAACAAAGAGTTGGTGTAAGAGATTGAAACGAATACCTCAGCCTTGAGTACGGCCCTCCGCCTGCGGCCTCGGGCTATACTCAAGACCTCGGGCACAGTTTTTCCCTATACGGACCTCCCCGCCGGTGAATAACATACATATAAACGATCAATTCTTTCTAAAATCGAAACAAGGAATGAAGTGATTTACTGGCGGACTCACCTAAAAAGTTCAAAACAACAAAATGCAAAACAATGACAAATTGACTGCAAAACATACAGATCATTTAATTGTTTTATTTTTTGTTACATAACATTAGGTTTTAAGCTTAACAATTCAATATATATTCTTAATTAACAGTCATAAATAAAGTCAAACTATGAGCATAAATAAGCTACGTTCCGGACACAGTCCGTGTTCAACTGTGAAAGCCTAGCTGCATAAAGTAGGATAAGAAATTCCCCCAACCATAAAGGCTGCGGAACCAGTGCAACCATTTTTGCAGATTGCATAAAGCTGTTTGACACCATCAGGCAGTACTACCATCGCCCAACCCAGATAACAGCTATTATCTCTTCTAAGTCGCCTCGTGGCTGGTTCAGGGAGCGTAACAATTGCCGCTGGATCGTTGGTAGACACACCGCTTGCGTCATTGCTTGGAGTGTCATCACTTGATGAAGGTGCTTCATTCTTCTCATCTAAAGGGAATTTCTCGAGTTCCTCGACAATAGAGTACGAGGGAGTGGATTCTGATTTGAGCGCTCGACCACTTGCGAGGTTAAGAACGGCAGCAAGAATGAAAACAACCTGCATGATAAAAACAGCGCAGTTAAAATGTGGCTTTTAAATATTCCTTACCGATCCTCACATAAGGTCTCATCGGAATGTACATACGCTATCTATCACACAAGTGCCCAGCGAACAAGGGAAGCGATGGTAATTTGTTCTAAAGGAACCAAAGATTATTCTTCTTGGTATTTTTCTGTACTGAATTATGTAAGCCGAACTCATGATATTCTACTGCGTCTTCTGCCGTGTCTTGGCCATGTGAAAAAGCCGTCTGGTTCTTTTCCTTTTTAAATGTCGTTTAAATATCTCTCAGGCTAGGGTAGATGCCTTTAGCCTTCCCTCAGTTTTACCTATACGTGGCTAGCTAATTCGTGCAGGACAGTTCAGCTGAATGTCACTGCTCTTTGATGTTCTGAAAAGGATGGACAATAAAAAAAATAACAAAAATACAAAAAGACTCACCTTTAAAATATCCATGTCTTCTGTATAGTTTCTTAATAGCGTTAAGGTTCTTTACACTCTGAAAACTTGCTTTTTAGTCTTCTCAAGCTGAGGATTCAACGATTTCATGTCCAGGCAAACAACTGTGGTCCTTTTATAGGAAAAAATAGTCCAAATTTGGTTTCTTGCACAGAGAAGCGGGAAAGTACATTTTGAGAGTCATTACTTCACTTGTTATATTTGAACGCTCTCGTTTCATCTCCTAGCACTACACAGTAATTTTTTAAGAGTTATTTTAACTCCAAAAGTGGAGTTAAAATTTTAGCTTAAATATAACCTCTTTTTGGAGGTTATTTGAACTCCTTTTTTAAAATCCTTTTTAAGGGTTATAATGACTCCAGTGTGGGAGTCACTTTAACTCTGCAATAGGAGTTATTTAAACTCCAGAAGGGAGTTACTGTAACTCCAAATGTGGAGTTAAAATGTTAGGTTAAATATAACTCCTTTTTGGGGGTCATTTTAACTCCCATTTTTAACTCCAATTCTGGAGTTGTATTAGCTCCAACAAGGGAGTCATTTTAACTCTGCCCCATAAAAGAGTAGAGTTATTTCAACTCCATAATCAGGGTTAGGTTGAAATGTAAATTTCTAATGTGATTATATTGATAAATAAAGAATGTGCAAGTATGCATGATTAAAACATTTAAACATGACAATCTTTCCAGGTATGAAAGTCAAATTTGAAGAACATTTGAATTTAAACGACTATACAACAAAATTCAATCTGTTTGTTTGAACACAACTCTATCTTTTCTTTAAAAAATATAACTGGCTTATAATTTAATTTTCATAAGGTTCTATCAGGAACAAGATACACATGGTATGTATACATTAAAAACATTTTAAACTTTGTTTTTGGCTGAAGCCTTAACAGGACACTATCACATAAGCACATTTGCCAGTTACTCAAATTTAAACTTGCATTGAAAAATTCAGTTTGATGTGCCAAATTTAAGATGGCATGGACAAGTTGGCAATGGTTATAGTAAAAAGTTCAGAAACTCTGGGCAAACATGAATATTTGATTCCTTTAAAAGAGAGGAAAAAAGAATTGTCAAATGTTTTGAAGTCAACTCATGACAGTGGCCCCTTAAAGAAACATTGAAATTGTGAGAGGGCAGAGGTGAACTTGTTCACCGACACTCTCTTTGTTGCTTCTTGGCGTCTGTCTTCACAAAACAGAAATACATTGCTACACTCGATGGGGTATATATTTAAATATTTAACAAGCCACATGAAGCCCAACTACAATGCCACGTTTGTTCTGTCGTGAATTGTAATACCGTCGTGAATTGTAATACCTGTCGTGAATTGTAATAACAGTTGTTGTGAATTGTAATACCTGTCGTGAATTGTAACAACTGTTGTCGTGAATTGTAATAACGTACCTATCGTGAATTGTAATAACCTGTTGTCTTAATTTGTAATAATCCGAGCTGTCGTGAATTGTAATACCACGTTGTCGTGATTTGTAATAAGTCTTAAGAACAAACAATTACAAAAGAAAATGACGCAAAAAGACCAACCTTTATTTTGATCCATGTGATCTCGATACCACTGTAAAAAGTGTGGAGTATCTCGTGTTTACGTTTGTTTGTTTTAAGTCGTGGGAAACGCTCAATTTTTTTTTGTTAAACCTTTACAGCTTAACTGATGAAGACAATCCCTCATGCATAGTTTTGGTGGGGGTAAACTATAAAACGAAGACGCTGATTATTTCAGCGATAAATGGTCCTCTTAGCGGATGAGCATGTTGTACGACGTTTTGTGACTTTTCAGGATGGAAGACAGAAAAAAATAGGGGTCTTCGCTTCTTCGTTGTGGAGGCACCCTTGGTTCGGCAAAATTATTCCACTGACCGTATTTCAACTGCGTGACTTTTCTATAATACAACAAAGATACGCTTTTTCATAACAAAGTATTTTAAAAATACGAAAGAGATCTTGAGTGGTGAATAAATACATTTGGACAAGGAAGTCTCATTCTTTTTCTCTGCAAGCGTGTTGTCTCAACGTATGAGAGCCACGTACATACTTGACACTCGGTTGTAAATAACAGTTCCTTGAGGACTTTCCTCAAATGTTCCCGCACCAACTGACATGTCAGATGGGCTTTACTACTGCGGACATGGCAAAAGCCGGAGGGAATATTACTGACTGAATAGCCCTTATTGTGTTGGCCAGCAGAGAAGTAATTTTACATCACGAGATTTAAACACGAGTTTCATGGATAAATCCAGCTAATTCATTGTTATTTTCTTTTGTAATTGTTTGTTCTTGAGACTTACAAATCACGACAACGTGGTATTACAATTCACGACAGCTCGGATTATTACCAATTACGACAGCAGGTTATTACAATTCACGATAGGTACGTTATTACAATTCACGACAACTGTTATTACAATTCACGACAGGTATTACAATTCACGACAACTGTTATTACAATTCACGACAGGTATTACAATTCAAGACAGTATTACAATTCACGGCAGAACACACGTTGCTTGTCCCCAGAGAAATCACTTCAACTCCCTCCAATGGCAATACACAGCAGGGCCCAGTTGTTCAAAGTACGATTAAGCTATGTAATCACGGGTTAGAGCAAACTTTGAGTACAGTCTACATTGTAAATACTGGTAATGTTCAACAAAAACATTTTTAAAAGACTTTCATCCTTAAGTTTTGATTGGAATTTAACTTTACTTTAAGCGTACAATTCAACGAGTGAGATTAAGACTTCAGTTAACTCTTAATCCTTGGTTAGCGTTAATCGTCTTTCGAACAACCGGGGCCAGGTCCTTAAGTCACCATGAGAGTAATATGACGTCAGTTTAAGGTATAGACTTCCTGAAAACCCAGTTTATTAAAAAGTAAGTGTATTATTTAAGGGCTGTTAACTCGCCAACTTGAAGGCAATAAAGCTTCCCAGTTATCATTCGATTGGCTTCATTCTTCTCTACCTATTTTTGATTCGAAAAGGTATCGTATGAACACATGACGTGTCGACCATTGCACGACATCGCTACATGTGTATCTAATTGTGGAGGTCAATACAAATAAATTAGCAAACCATTTCCGCTGAACTTATGCAAAGTGCGTAAAAATAATTTTTTTATAGAACAGAGTGAGTTTGATTTAATTTATTTTTTATGAAGTTTTGTTACGTGACATTTAGCGAATCTTCCAGAACAGGCCGCACCCTGACGAGTAAAATGTACCCTTTAACTTCCGGTTTTCCTGCCTACTGAAAAAATCGTCGAAAGACCGCTCGCCACAACTCTATGTTTGGCCTTCTAACAGTATCTTAGTATCTTTGTAGCTCTTGAGTGTCCTGGCAGAAATAAATATTAATTGACGAAAATCCCAGTTAAGGGTGCACCGGAAAAAGATTTTTGTTGCCGATAAACAGCGGGCTTTCAGCGTTCTTCTCAACCTTTTGATAATATTTACATATTTGCTACAAATTGGAGGACATTGCGATAGGTTCGAAAAGATATCGTATGAACACGTGACGCAGGCGTGACGTGTTGACCAATTCCGACCTCGGGAACGCATGTATCTAACTTTGGAGGTAAAATATAAATAAACTAGCAAACCATTTCGGCTGAACTGTGTATCAATAAAGTTTTTATATGGGTTGAGTTTTTTGATGAAGTTGTGTTATTGAGTTGCCGGCTTTTTTATGAGGAGAAGCCACACCCTGACACGTGAAAGTTAGTGTTGACCTTCCAGGCTTCCTGCCCGTTGAAGAACATTGAATTGAGTTTTCAGTTTCAGTTCGGTTAGCTGAAGACCACGAATTTCCTAAACTCCTTGAACTCACGGTAAGGACAGTTGTATTGGTTTGTTTTGAAAGTAGAAGAGGGCCGCTGTATCAAATATAGGTCCTCATTTCACGGGATCTCCACCCCCCCCCCCCCCCCCCCCAACCCCCTCCAAATCCCCTTAGTTTTCGGGTGCTTAGTTCGTCCACTTGGTTTTCGACTTACATTTCAGTTGCAAATTTATAACACAAACCGTCGACATCGCCTTTAGCAAAGTTAACTCTTGTGTTAAAAGCCTAATTGTATTTAATTTCAATTCGTCATCAGTTTCAAAAAGTAGATATTCTCTCTCTCGTAGACTTCCTATGATTAAAATCATCTTTTTGAGAACTTTGAGAGGCGTTTCTCCAAATTGTCCTTTCAGTTTTGTCTATGAACAGAACCTCATTCATTCCTTGCAAATTGAAAGAGGGGGGGCTCACTCTTAAATGACTGGAAATGCATTTAAAACTAACATGATGTGGTGAAACATTTATACTTTCAGCAACACAAAAGCGGTGTTTTAAAACTAGAATTGAATTACTTACCTTTTCGCTTAACTAATCAGTTAACTAATGAGCGGTCCCTGTGATTTGCATTTTGATCCACGTATGTTCAAATATCAATTTATTCTAATTTTCATTTTATCACTTTCTACCGATTGAAGACAACAGTTAATTACGGGGCGTCGAAAGCTCATTTTTTAAAGTAATACTACTTTTTTACTAGCACCACGGAGTGTTTTCATCAATTTTGATATTTTGAATCCTCATTACGGATCTTCGATCTGTTTTCTAGGCCGCAGCTATGAATTTTTCCATGACCGATCGTGGGAGAGAACACAATCCCAACGTACGCTAAAGGTACCATGATCACCAATAAATGATCACCAATAAATAAACCAGCTAAATACGCCCAGTTTGGTGACACTAGCAAAGATGATTTTTTTCCCGGATTCCTGAGCGTGTTCGACTTCACTGTACCTTGGGCCAGCTATAGTCTGCAGCGGTCAGGTCACCCGTCGCACCTGGCATTTTAGGCCATACAACCGGTTAATAACTTTAGATTATTTTTTTCTGAAGCATCTAAGCTGGCCGGAATCCTAAATCCTTGAATCTGATAAAAGCCCTGGTTATTCCTCAAAAACGCGAGTATTAACTTGATTTTGCTCACAACACTGTTGGTTTTCCTTTTTTTCGAGTTTTTTTTTTTCGGTATGTGGGGTTCAGAGCCACCTTAATTTTGTGATAATTTACAGTGGCTCTGAACCCCATGTACCGATTTTTTTTAACCTTTGCAGAAAGATAAATCTTCATATGCTGATTGCAATTCAATTATAAAAAACGGGGATCATCCGACTCGTTTTTGAGTAACAAACACATAAAGCCAAAATTAAGGGTGTTTCTAAGAGGCTGTGCTTTGCTATGGTCACCTTATTTGTCAAAAATAGACCGACACTTGTTCAGAAATAATTTGGAAATTTTTGATACCATGTTCAAGGAAACAAATTATGAAAAAAAAATTATAGGGATAACGATCTATCAAAGAGTTCGTGGTTTTTTTTTTAATCAGTTTATTTGCAACAACAATAACGTTTGAAAAAATTGAAACCATTTTGAGCCACCTTAAGAAAATATGATTCGTAGCGAAAATGGTCAAACAATTACATCGCAACGCTGTTTCTATGAACTAATGTCAACAAGTTTTTCTTGCGTAGTTTTTGCATTTTAGCATTGATTTTTGAAGCTCTTGAAGAACAACAAAGATAAATACTTGAAATAATACTGAGACTAAATCTGTACTGTTGCTGTGGTCACCTTCTTTGTCAAAAATTGATCAAAACCTGTTGAGAAATAATTAGGAAATTTTTGATACCATGTTCAAGGAAACAAATTATGGAAAATTTTTTGGGAATAACGATCTAACAAAGAGTTGGTGTAAGAGATTGAAACGAATACCTCAGCCTTGAGTACGGCCCTCCGCCTGCGGCTTCGGGCTATACTCAAGACCTCGGGCACAGTTTTTCCCTATACGGACCTCCCCGCCGGTGAATAACATACATATAAACGATCAATTCTTTCTAAAATCGAAACAAGGAATGAAGTGATTTACTGGCGGACTCACCTAAAAAGTTCAAAACAACAAAATGCAAAACAATGACAAATTGACTGCAAAACATACAGATCATTTAAGTGTTTTATTTTTTGTTACATAACATTTAGGTTTTAAGCTTAACAATTCAATATATATTCTTAATTACAAGTCATAAATAAAGACAAACTATGAGCACAAATAAGCTACGTTCCGGACACAGTCCATGTTCAACTGTGAAAGCCTAGCTGCATAAAGTAGGATAAGAAATTCCCCCAACCATAAAGGCTGCGGAACCAGTGCAACCATTTTTGCAGATTGCATAAAGCTGTTTGACACCATCAGGCAGTACTACCATCGCCCAACCCAGATAACAGCTATCATCTCTTCTAAGTCGCCTCGTGGCTGGTTCAGGGAGCGTAACAATTGCCGCTGGATCGTTGGTAGACACACCGCTTGCGTCATTGCTTGGAGTGTCATCACTTGATGAAGGTACTTCCGTATTCAATCCAAAGAGGCCAGAACATTCATTTTGCTGAGGTCCTTCTTCATTCTTCTCATCTAAAGGGAATTTCTCGAGTTCCTCGACAATAGAGTACAAGGGAGTGGATTCTGATTTGAGCGCTCGACCACTTGCGAGGTTAAGAACGGCAGCAAGAATGAAAACAACCTGCATGATAAAAACAGCGCAGTTAAAATGTGGCTTTTTAAATATCCTTACCGATCCTCACATAAGGTCTCATCGGAATGTACATACGCTATCTATCACACAAGTGCCCAGCGAACAAGGGGAAGCGATGGTAATTTGTTCTAAAGGAACCAAAGATTATTCTTCTTGGTATTTTTCTGTACTGAATTATGTAAGCCGAACTCATGATATTCTACTGCGTCTTCTACCGTGTCTTGGCCATGTGAAAAAGCCTTCTGGTTCTTTTCCTTTTTAAATGTCGTTTAAATATCTCTCAGGCTAGGGTAGATGCCTTTAGCCTTCCCTCAGTTTTACCTATACGTGGCTAGCTAATTCGTGCAGGACAGTTCAGCTGAATGTCACTGCTCTTTGATGTTCTGAAAAGGATGGACAATAAAAAAAATAACAAGAATACAAAAAGACTCACCTTTAAAATATCCATGTCTTCTGTATAGTTTCTTAATAGCGTTAAGGTTCTTTACACTCTTAAAACTTGCTTTTTAGTCTTCTCAAGCTGAGGATTCAACGATTTCATGTCCAGGCAAACAACTGTGGTCCTTTTATAGGAAAAAATAGTCCAAATTTGGTTTCTTGCACAGAGAAGCGGGAAAGTACATTTTGAGAGTCATTACTTCACTTGTTATATTTGAACGCTCTCGTTTCATCTCCTAGCACTACACAGTAATTTTTTAAGAGTTATTTTAACTCCAAAAGTGGAGTTAAAATTTTAGCTTAAATATAACCTCTTTTTGGAGGTTATTTGAACTCCTTTTTTTAACTCCTTTTTAAGGGTTATAATGACTCCAGTGTGGGAGTCACTTTAACTCTGCAATAGGAGTTATTTAAACTCCAGAAGGGAGTTACTGTAACTCCAAATGTGGAGTTAAAATGTTAGGTTAAATATAACTCCTTTTGGAGGGTCATTTTAACTCCCATTTTTAACTCCAATTCTGGAGTTGTATTAGCTCCAACAAGGGAGTCATTTTAACTCTGCCCCATAAAAGAGTAGAGTTATTTCAACTCCATAATCAGGGTTAGGTTGAAATGTAAATTTCTAATGTGATTATATTGATAAATAAAGAATGTGCAAGTATGCATGATTAAAACATTTAAACATGACAATCTTTCCAGGTATGAAAGTCAAATTTGAAGAACATTTGAATTTAAACGACTATACAACAAAATTCAATCTGTTTGTTTGAACACAACTCTATCTTTCTTTAAAAGGCTTATAATTTAATTTTCAAGATACACATGGTATGTATACATTAAAAACATTTTAAACTTTGTTTTGGCTGAAGCCTTAACAGGACACTATCACATAAGCACATTTGCCAGTTACTCAAATTTAAACTTGCATTGAAAAATTCAGTTTGATGTGCCAAATTTAAAATGGCATGGACAAGTTGGCAATGGTTATAGTAAAAAGTTCAGAAACTCTGGGCAAACAGGAATATTTGATTCCTTTAAAAGAGAGGAAAAAAGAATTGTCAAATGTTTTGAAGTCAACTCATGACAGTGGCCCCTTAAAGAAACATTGAAATTGTGAGAGGGCAGAGGTGAACTTGTTCACCGACACTCTCTTTGTTGCTTCTTGGCGTCTGTCTTCACAAAACAGAAATACATTGCTACACTCGGTGGGGTATATATTTAAATATTTAACAAGCCACATGAAGCCCAACTACAATGCCACGTTTTTTCTGTCGTGAATTGTAATACCGTCGTGAATTGTAATACCTGTCTTGAATTGTAATAACAGTTGTTGTGAATCGTAATACCTGTCGTGAATTGTAACGACTGTTGTCGTGAATTTTAATAACGTACCTATCGTGAATTGTAATAACCTGTTGTCTTAATTTGTAATAATCCGAGCTGTCGTGAATTGTAATACCACGTTGTCGTGATTTGTAATAAGTCTTAAGAACAAACAATTACAAAAGAAAATGACGCAAAAAGACCAACCTTTATTTTGATCCATGTGATCTCGATACCACTGTAAAAAGTGTGGAGTATCTCGTGTTTACGTTTGTTTGTTTTAAGTTGTGGGAAACGCTCACTTTCATTGGTTAAACCTTTACAGCTTAACTGATGAAGACAATCCCTCATGCATAGTTTTGGTGGGGGTAAACTATAAAACGAAGACGCTGATTATTTCAGCGATAAATGGTCCTCTTAGCGGATGAGACATGTTGTACGACGTTTTGTGACTTTTCAGGATGGAAGACAGAAAAAAATAGGGGTCTTCGCTCTTCGTTGTGGAGGCACCCTTGGTTGGGCAAAATTATTCCACTGACCGTATTTCAACTGCGTGACTTTTCTATAATACAACAAAAATACGTTTTTCATAACAAAGTATTTTAAAAATACGAAAGAGATCTTGAGTGGTGAATAAATACATTTGGACAAGGAAGTCTCATTCTTTTTCTCTGCAAGCGTGCTGTCTCAACGTATGAGAGCCACGTACATACTTGACACTCGGTTGTAAATAACAGTTCCTTGAGGACTTTCCTCAAATGTTCCCGCACCAACTGACATGTCAGATGGGCTTTACTACTGCGGACATGGCAAAAGCCGGAGGGAATATTACTGACTGAATAGCCCTTATTGTGTTGGCCAGCAGAGAAGTAATTTTACATCACGAGATTTAAACACGAGTTTCATGGATAAATCCAGCTAATTCATTGTTATTTTCTTTTGTAATTGTTTGTTCTTGAGACTTACAAATCACGACAACGTGGTATTACAATTCACGACAGCTCGGATTATTACAAATTACGACAGCAGGTTATTACAATTCACGATAGGTACGTTATTACAATTCACGACAACTGTTATTACAATTCACGACAGGTATTACAATTCACGACGGTATTACAATTTACGACAGAACACACGTTGCTTGTCCCCAGAGAAATCACTTCAACTCCCTCCAATGGCAATACACAGCAGGGCCCAGTTGTTCAAAGTACGATTAAGCTATGTAATCACGGGTTAGAGCAAACTTTGAGTATAGTCTACATTGTAAATACTGGTAATGTTCAACAAAAACATTTTAAGAAGACTTTCATCCTTAAGTTTTGATTGGAATTTAACTTTACTTTAAACGTACAATTCAACGAGTGAGATTAAGACTTCAGTTAACTCTTAATCCTTGGTTAGCGTTAATCGTCTTTCGAACAACCGGGGCCAGGTCCTTAAGTCACCATGTGAGTAATATGACGTCAGTTTAAGGTATAGACTTCCTGAAAACCCAGTTTATTAAAAAGTAAGTGTATTATTTAAGGGCTGTTAACTCGCCAACTTGAAGGCAATAAAGCTTCCCAGTTATCATTCGATTGGCTTCATTCTTCTCTACCTATTTTTGATTCGAAAAGGTATCGTATGAACACATGACGTGTCGACCATTGCACGACATCGCTACATGTGTATCTAATTGTGGAGGTCAATACAAATAAATTAGGAAACCATTTCCGCTGAACTTATGCAAAGTGCGTAAAAATAATTTTTTTTTATATAGAACAGAGTGAGTTTGATTTAATTTATTTTTTATGAAGTTTTGTTACGTGACATTTAGCGAATCTTCCAGAACAGGCCGCACCCTGACGAGTAAAATGTACCCTTTAACTTCCGGTTTTCCTGCCTACTGAAAAAAATCGTCGAAAGACCGCTCGCCACAACTCTATGTTTGGCCTTCTAACAGTATCTTAGTATCTTTGTAGCTCTTGAGTGTCCTGGCAGAAATAAATATTAAGTGACGAAAATCCCAGTTAAGGGTGCACCGGAAAAAGATTTTTGTTGCCGATAAACAGCGGGCTTTCAGCGTTCTTCTCAACCTTTTGATAATATTGACATATTTGCTACAAATTGGAGGACATTGCGATAGGTTCGAAAATAGATCGTATGAACACGTGACGCAGGCGTGACGTGTTGACCAATTCCGACCTCGGGAACGCATGTATCTAACTTTGGAGGTAAAATATAAATAAACTAGCAAACCATTTCGGCTGAACTGTGTATCAATAAAGTTTTTATATAGGTTGAGTTTTTTGATGAAGTTGTGTTATTGAGTTGCCAGGCTTTTTTATGAGGAGTAGCCACACCCTGACACGTTAAAGTTAGTGTTGACCTTCCAGGCTTCCTGCCCGTTGAAGAACATTGAATTGAGTTTTCAGTTTCAGTTCGGTTAGCTGAAGACCACGAATTTCCTAAACTCCTTGAACTCACGGTAAGGACAGTTGTATTGGTTTGTTTTGAAAGTAGAAGAGGGCCGCTGTATCAAATATAGGTCCTCATTTCACGGGATCTCCATTCCCCCCCCCCCCCCCCAACCCCCTCCAAATCCCCTTAGTTTTCGGGTGCTTAGTTCGTCCACTTGGTTTTCGACTTACATTTCAGTTGCAAATTTATAACACAAACCGCCGACATCGCCTTTTAGCAAAGTTAACTCTGTGTTAAAAGCCTGATTGTATTTAATTTCAATTCGTCATCAGTTTCATCTCTCTGATCTTGCCGCACACGGGTAGACTTCCTATGATTAAAATCATCTTTTTGAGAAATTTTGAGGGGCGTTTCTCACTATTGTCCTTTCAGTTTTGTCTATTAACAGAACCTCATTCATTCCTTGCAAATTGAAAGAGGGGGGGCTCACTCTTAAATGACTGGAAATGCATTTAAAACTTACATGATGTGGTGAAACATTTATACTTTCAGCAACACAAAAGCGGTGTTTTAAAACTAGAATTGAATTACTTACCTTTTCGCTTAACTAATCAGTTAACTAATGAGCGGTCCCTGTGATTTGCATTTTGATCCACGTATTTTCAAATATCGATAATCTATTCTAATTTTCATTTTATCACTTTCTACCGATTGAAGACAACAGTTAATTACGTGGCGTCGAAAGCTCAGTTTTTAATGTAATACTACTTTTTTACTAGCACCACGGAGTGTTTTCATATATTTTTGATATTTTGAATCCTCATTACGGATCTTCGATCTGTTTTCTAGGCCGCAGCTATGAATTTTTCCATGACCGATCGTGGGAGAAAACACAATCCCAACGTACGCTAAAGGTACCATGATCACCAATAAATGATCACCAATAAATAAACCAGCTAAATACGCCCAGTTTTGGTGACACTAGCAAAGATGATTTTTTTCCCGGATTCCTGAGCGTGTTCGACTTCACTGTACCTTGGGCCAGCTATAGTTTGCAGCGGTCAGGTCACCCGTCGCACCTGGCATCTTAGGCCATACAACCGGTTAATAACTTTAGATTATTTTTTTCTGAAGCATCTAAGCTGGCCGGAATCCTAAATCCTTGAATCTGATAAAAGCCCTGGTTATTCCTCAAAAACGCGAGTATTAACTTGATTTTGCTCACAACACTGTTGGTTTTCCTTTTTTTCGAGTTTTTTTTTTTCGGTATGTGGGGTTCAGAGCCACCTTAATTTTGTGATAATTTACAGTGGCTCTGAACCCCATGTATCGATTTTTTTTAACCTTTGCAGAAAGAAAAATCTTCATATGCTGATTGCAATTCAGTTATAAAAAAAAGGGGATCATCCGACTCGTTTTTGAGTAACAAGCACATAAAACCAAAATTAACGGTGTTTCTAAGAGGCTGTGCTGTTGCTATGGTCACCTTATTTGTCAAAAATAGACCGACATTTGTTGAGAAATAATTGGGAAATTTTTGATACCATGTTCAAGGAAACAAGTTATGAAAAAAAAAATTATAGGGATAACGATCTATCAAAGAGTTGGTGGTTTTTTTTTTAATCATTTATTGCCAACAACAAAGTTTGAAAAAATTGAAACCATTTTGAGCCACATTAAGAAAATATGATTCGTAGCGAAAATGGTCAAACAATTACATCGCAACGCTGTTTCCATGAACTAATGTCAACAAGTTTTTCTTGCGTAGTTTTCGCATTTTAGCATTGATTTTTGAAGCTCTTGAAGAACAACAAAGATAAATACTTGAAATAATACTGAGATTAAATCTGTACTGTTGCTATGGTCACCTTCTTTGTCAAAAATTGATCAAAACCTGTTGAGAAATAATTAGGAAATTTTTGATACCATGTTCAAGGAAACAAATTATGGAAAAATTTTTGGGAATAACGATCTATCAAAGAGTTGGTGTAAGAGATTGAAACGAATACCTCAGCCTTGAGTACGGCCCTCCGCCTGCGGCCTCGGGCTATACTCAAGACCTCGGGCACAGTTTTTCCCTATACGGACCTCCCCGCCGGTGAATAACATACATATAAACGATCAATTCTTTCTAAAATCGAAACAAGGAATGAAGTGATTTACTGGCGGACTCACCTAAAAAGTTCAAAACAACAAAATGCAAAACAATGACAAATTGACTGCAAAACATACAGATCATTTAAGTGTTTTATTTTTTGTTACATAACATTTAGGTTTTAGGCTTAACAATTCAATATATATTCTTAATTAACAGTCATAAATAAAGTCAAACTATGAGCATAAGTAAGCTACCTTCCGGACACAGTCCATGTTCAACTGTGAAAGCCTAGCTGCATAAAGTAGGATAAGAAATTCCCCCAACCATAAAGGCTGCGGAACCAGTGCAACCATTTTTGCAGATTGCATAAAGCTGTTTGACACCATCAGGCAGTACTACCATCGCCCAACCCAGATAACAGCTATCATCTCTTCTAAGGCGCCTCATGGTTGGTTCAGGGAGCGCAACAGTTGCCGCTGGATCGTTGGTAGACACACCGCTTGCGTCATTGCTTGGAGTGTCATCACTTGATGAAGGTACTTCCGTATTCAATCCAAAGAGGCCAGAACCTTCATTTTGCTGAGGTCCTTCTTCATTCTTCTCATCTAAAGGGAATTTCTCGAGTTCCTCGACAATAGAGTACAAGGGAGTGGATTCTGATTTGAGCACTCGACCACTTGCGAGGTTAAGAACGGCAGCAAGAATGAAAACAACCTACATGATAAAAACAGCGCAGTTAAAATGTGACTTTTCAATTATCCTTACCGATCCTCACATAAGGTCTCATCGGAATGTACATACGCTATCTATCACACAAGTGCCCAGCGAACAAGGGGAAGCGATGGTAATTTGTTCTAAAGGAACCAAAGAATATTCTTCTTGGTATTTTTCTGTACTGAATTATGTAAGCCGAACTCATGATATTCTACTGCGTCTTCTGCCGTGTCTTGGCCATGTGAAAAAGCCGTCTGGTTCTTTTCCTTTTTAAATGTCGTTTAAATATCTCTCAGGCTAGGGTAGATGCCTTTAGCCTTCCCTCAGTTTTACCTATACGTGGCTAGCTAATTCGTGCAGGACAGTTCAGCTGAATGTCACTGCTCTTTGATGTTCTGAAAAGGATGGACAATAAAAAAAATAACAAAAATACAAAAAGACTCACCTTTAAAATATCCATGTCTTCTGTATAGTTTCTTAATAGCGTTAAGGTTCTTTACACTCTGAAAACTTGCTTTTTAGTCTTCTCAAGCTGAGGATTCAACGATTTCATGTCCAGGCAAACAACTGTGGTCCTTTTATAGGAAAAAATAGTCCAAATTTGGTTTCTTGCACAGAGAAGCGGGAAAGTACATTTTGAGAGTCATTACTTCAATTGTTATATTTGAACGCTCTCGTTTCATCTCCTAGCACTACACAGTAATTTTTTAAGAGTTATTTTAACTCCAAAAGTGGAGTTAAAATTTTAGGTTAAATATAACCTCTTTTTGGAGGTTATTTGAACTCCTTTTTTAAAATCCTTTTTAAGGGTTATAATGACTCCAGTGTGGGAGTCACTTTAACTCTGCAATAGGAGTTATTTAAACTCCAGAAGGGAGTTACTGTAACTCCAAATGTGGAGTTAAAATGTTAGGTTAAATATAACTCCTTTTTGGGGGTCATTTTAACTCCCATTTTTAACTCCAATTCTGGAGTTGTATTAGCTTCAACAAGGGAGTCATTTTAACTCTGCCCCATAAAAGAGTAGAGTTATTTCAACTCCATAATCAGGGTTAGGTTGAAATGTAAATTTCTAATGTGATTATATTGATAAATAAAGAATGTGCAAGTATGCATGATTAAAACATTTAAACATGACAATCTTTCCAGGTATGAAAGTCAAATTTGAAGAACATTTGAATTTAAACGACTATACAACAAAATTCAATCTCAAATGAAGAATGATCCTCGCAGTTGTGATCGCAATTTATGCAATTGCGAAAAGAAGCCTGAAAAAAAAATTCAGAACTTCAACGGGATTTGAACCCGTGATCTCGCGATTACCGGTGCGATGCTCTAACCAACTGAGCTATGAAGCCACTGACGTTGGGAGCAGGTCAATTATGGGTTCATATGTTCCCGTGAAAGAAATGAATGTGAATTGCATAAATTGCGATCACAACTGCGAGGATCATTCTTCATTTGATTTCATTTCCGCAGTTCATGTATGATTTATTTCATATATCATTCACATTCATTTCTTTCACGGGAACATATGAACCCATAATTGACCTGCTCCCAACGTCAGTGGCTTCATAGCTCAGTTAGTTAGAGCATCGCACCGGTACTCGCGAGGTCACGGGTTCAAACCCCGTTGAAGTTCTGAATTTTTTTCAGGCTTCTTTTCGCAATTGCATAAATTGCGATCACAACTGCGAGGATCATTCTTCATTTGATTTCATTTCCGCAGTTCATGTATGATTTATTTCATATATCATTCACAAAATTCAATCTGTTTGTTTGAACACAACTCTATCTTTTCTTTAAAAAAATATAACTGGCTTATAATTTAATTTTCATAAGGTTCTATCAGGAACAAGATACACATGGTATGTATACATTAAAAACATTTTAAACTTTGTTTTTGGCTGAAGCCTTAACAGGACACTATCACATAAGCACATTTGCCAGTTACTCAAATTTAAACTTGCATTGAAAAATTCAGTTTGATGTGCCAAATTTAAGATGGCATGGACAAGTTGGCAATGGTTATAGTAAAAAGTTCAGAAACTCTGGGAAAACATGAATATTTGATTCCTTTAAAAGAGAGGAAAAAAGAATTGTTAAATGTTTTGAAGTCAACTCATGACAGTGGCCCCTTAAAGAAACATTGAAATTGTGAGAGGGCAGAGGTGAACTTGTTCACCGACACTCTCTTTGTTGCTTCTTGGCGTCTGTCTTCACAAAACAGAAATACATTGCTACACTCGATGGGGTATATATTTAAATATTTAACATGCCACATGAAGCCCAACTACAATGCCACGTTTGTTCTGTCGTGAATTGTAATACCGTCGTGAATTGTAATACCTGTCGTGAATTGTAATAACAGTTGTTGTGAATTGTAATACCTGTCGTGAATTGTAACAACTGTTGTCGTGAATTGTAATAACGTACCTATCGTGAATTGTAATAACCTGTTGTCTTAATTTGTAATAATCCGAGCTGTCGTGAATTGTAATACCACGTTGTCGTGATTTGTAATAAGTCTTAAGAACAAACAATTACAAAAGAAAATGACGCAAAAAGACCAACCTTTATTTTGATCCATGTGATCTCGATACCACTGTAAAAAGTGTGGAGTATCTCGTGTTTACGTTTGTTTGTTTTAAGTCGTGGGAAACGCTCAATTTTTTTTTGTTAAACCTTTACAGCTTAACTGATGAAGACAATCCCTCATGCATAGTTTTGGTGGGGGTAAACTATAAAACGAAGACGCTGATTATTTCAGCGATAAATGGTCCTCTTAGCGGATGAGCCATGTTGTACGACATTTTGTGACTTTTCAGGATGGAAGACAGAAAAAGATAGGGGTCTTCGCTTCTTCGTTGTGGAGGCACCCTTGGTTCGGCAAAATTATTCCACTGACCGTATTTCAACTGCGTGACTTTTCTATAATACAACAAAGATACGCTTTTTCATAACAAAGTATTTTAAAAATACGAAAGAGATCTTGAGTGGTGAATAAATACATTTGGACAAGGAAGTCTCATTCTTTTTCTCTGCAAGCGTGTTGTCTCAACGTATGAGAGCCACGTACATACTTGACACTCGGTTGTAAATAACAGTTCCTTGAGGACTTTCCTCAAATGTTCCCGCACCAACTGACATGTCAGATGGGCTTTACTACTGCGGACATGGCAAAAGCCGGAGGGAATATTACTGACTGAATAGCCCTTATTGTGTTGGCCAGCAGAGAAGTAATTTTACATCACGAGATTTAAACACGAGTTTCATGGATAAATCCAGCTAATTCATTGTTATTTTCTTTTGTAATTGTTTGTTCTTGAGACTTACAAATCACGACAACGTGGTATTACAATTCACGACAGCTCGGATTATTAGAAATTACGACAGCATGTTATTACAATTCACGATAGGTACGTTATTACAATTCACGACAACTGTTATTACAATTCACGACAGGTATTACAATTCACGACAACTGTTATTACAATTCACGACAGGTATTACAATTCAAGACGGTATTACAATTCACGACAGAACACACGTTGCTTGTCCCCAGAGAAATCACTTCAACTCCCTCCAATGGCAATACACAGCAGGGCCCAGTTGTTCAAAGCACGATTAAGCTATGTAATCACGGGTTAGAGCAAACTTTGAGTACAGTCTACATTGTAAATACTGGTAATGTTCAACAAAAACATTTTTAAAAGACTTTCCTCCTTAACTTTTGATTGGAATTTAACTTTACTTTAAGCGTACAATTCAACGAGTGAGATTAAGACTTCAGTTAACTCTTAATCCTTGGTTAGCGTTAATCGTCTTTCGAACAACCGGGGCCAGGTCCTTAAGTCACCATGTGAGTAATATGACGTCAGTTTAAGGTATAGACTTCCTGAAAACCCAGTTTATTAAAAAGTAAGTGTATTATTTAAGGGCTGTTAACTCGCCAACTTGAAGGCAATAAAGCTTCCCAGTTATCATTCGATTGGCTTCATTCTTCTCTACCTATTTTTGATTCGAAAAGGTATCGTATGAACACATGACGTGTCGACCATTGCACGACATCGCTACATGTGTATCTAATTTTGGAGGTCAATACAAATAAATTAGCAAACCATTTCCGCTGAACTTATGCAAAGTGCGTAAAAATATTTTTTTTTATATAGAACAGAGTGAGTTTGATTTAATTTATTTTTTATGACGTTTTGTTACGTGACATTTAGCGAATCTTCCAGAACAAGCCGCACCCTGACGAGTAAAATGTACCCTTTAACTTCCGGTTTTCCTGCCTACTGCCTACTAAGGACCGCTCGCCACAACTCTATGTTTGGCCTTCTAACAGTATCTTAGTATCTTTGTAGCTCTTGAGTGTCCTGGCAGAAATAAATATTAAGTGACGAAAATCCCAGTTAAGGGTGCACCGGAAAAAGATTTTTGTTGCCGATAAACAGCGGGCTTTCAGCGTTCTTCTCGACCTTTTGATAATATTTACATATTTGCTACAAATTGGAGGACATTGTGATAGGTTCGAAAAGATATCGTATGAACACGTGACGCAGGCGTGACGTGTTGACCAATTCCGACCTCGGGAACGCATGTATCTAACTTTGGAGGTAAAATATAAATAAACTAGCAAACCATTTCGGCTGAACTGTGTATCAATAAAGTTTTTATATGGATTGAGTTTTTTGATGAAGTTGTGTTATTGAGTTGCCCGGCTTTTTTAAGAGGAGAAGCCACACCCTGACACGTGAAAGTTAGTGTTGACCTTCCAGGCTTCCTGCCTGTTGAAGAACATTGAATTGAGTTTTCAGTTTCAGTTCGGTTAGCTGAAGACCACGAATTTCCTAAACTCCTTGAACTCACGGTAAGGACAGTTGTATTGGTTTGTTTTGAAAGAAGAAGAGGGACGCTGTATCAAATATAGGTCCTCATTTCACGGGATCTCCATCCCCCCCCCCCCCCCCCAACCCCTTCCATATCCCCTTAGTTTTCGGGTGCTTAGTTCGTCCACTTGGATTTCGACTTACAGTTCAGTTGCAAATTTATACCACAAACCGCGGACATCGCTGTTAAGCAAAGTTAACTCTGCGTTAAAAGCCTGATTGTATTTAATTTCAATTCGTCATCAGTTTCGCAAAGTAGAGTTTCATCTCTCTGATCTTGCCGCACACGCGTAGACTTCCTATGATTAAAATCATCTTTTTGAGAAATTTTGAGGGGCGTTTCTCCAAATCGTCCTCTTAGTTTTGTCTATGAACAGAACCTCATTCATACCTTGCAAATTGAAAGGGGGTGGGGAGCTCACTCTTAAATGACTGGAAATGCATTTAAAACTAACATGATGTGGTGAAACATACATACTTTCAGCAACACCAAAGCGGTGTTTTAAAACTAGAATTGAATTACGTACTTTTCGCTTAACTAATCAGTTAACTAATGAGCGGTCCCTGTGATTTGCATTTTGATCCACGTATGTTCAAATATCAATTTATTCTAATTTCCATTTTGTCACTTTCTACCGATTGAAGACAGCAGTTAATTACGTGGCGTCGAAAGCTCATTTTTTAATGTAATACTACTTTTTAACTAGCACCACAGAGTGTTTTCATCAATTTTAATATTTTGAATCCTAATTACGGATCTTGTTATTTTTAGGCCGCAGCTATGGCTTTTTCCATGACCGATCGTGGAAGAGAACACAATCCCAAAGTACGCTTAAGGTACCATGATCACCAATTTATCTTTTCCTCCTATTTTAATACCTGGTATACTAATAAACCAGCTAAATGCCCCCAGTTTCGGGCACACTAGCGAAGATGATTTTTCCCGGGTGCCTGAGCGTGTTCGACTTCACTGTACCTTAGGCCAGAGATCACTTCCTACCGTCAGTGAAGCTATAGTCCGCAGTGTCAGGTCACCCGTCGAACCTGCCATTTCAGGCCATACAACCGGTTAATAACTTTAGTTTATTTTTTTCTGAAGCATCTCAGCTAGCCGGAATCCTAAATCCTTGAATCTGATAAAATCCCTGGTTATTCCTCACAAACGCGACTATTAACTTGTTGCTGACAACACTGCTGGCTTGCTGTTTTTCGAGTTGTTGTTTTTCTTCGGTATGTGTGATTCAGAGCCACCTTAATTTTCCGATAATTTACAGTGGCTCTGAACCCCATGTACCGATTTTTTTAACCTTTGCAGAAAGATAAATCTTCATATGCTGATTGCAATTCAATTATAAAAAACGGGGATCATCCGACTCGTTTTTGAGTAACAAGCACATAAAGCCAAATTAAGGGTGTTTCTAAGAGGCTGTGCTGTGGCTACGGTCACCTTATTTGTCAAAAATAGACCGACACTTGTTCCGAAATAATTGGGAAATTTTTTATACCATGTTCAAGGAAACAAATCATGAAAAAAAAATTATAGGGATAACGATCCATCAAAGAGTTGGTGTTTTTTTAAATCAGTTTATTTACAACAATAATAACGTTTGTAAAAATTGAAACCATTTTGAGCCACCTTAAGAAAATATGATTCGTAGCGAAAATGGTCAAACAATTACATCGCAACGCTGTTTGCATGAACTAATGTCAACAAGTTTTTTTTGCGTAGTTTTCGCATTTTAGCATTGATTTGTGAAGCTCTTGAAGAACAACAAAGATAAATACTTGAAATAATACTGAGATTAAATCTGTACTGTTGCTATGGTCACCTTCTTTGTCAAAAATTGATCAAAACCTGTTGAGAAATAATTAGGAAATGTTTGATACCGTGTTCAAGGAAACAAATTATGAAAAACCTTTTGGCAATAACGATCTATCAAAGAGTTGGTGTAAGAGATTGAAATAATACCTCAACATTGAGTACGGCCCTCCGCCTGCGGCCTCGGGCTATACTCAAGACCTCGGGCACAGTTTTTCCCTATACGGACCTCCCCGCCGGTGAATAACATATATATAAAGGATCAAATCTTTCTAAAATCGAAACAACAAATGAAGTGATTTACTGGCGGACTCACCTAAAAAGTTCAAAAACAACAATATGCAAAACAATGACAAATTGACTGCAAAACGTAAAGATCATTTAATTGTTTTATTTTTTGTTACATAACATTTAGGTTTTTTGCTTAACAATTCAATATAAAATGTATTTGTTTACAATAAACTATGAACAACGTATGTGAAGTAATGAGTGCGACTGACATAATAGTAACTTACAATTCTAGAGCACCTAAACAGCAATACAAAACTAATTAAAAAATCGATTCTTTCCACAGCTTAAAGCTTTATATTTTCCGATTGTTATCTACAAAGTAGCTCGGCGTCTGCAGATTCAGATTTCTAATAAATATTCTTAATTAACAGTCATAAATAAAGTCAAACTATGAGCATAAATAAGCTGCGTTCCGGACACAGTCCGTGTTCAACTGTGAAAGCCTAGCTGCATACAGTAGGATAAGAAATTCCCCCAACCATAAAGGCTGCGGAACCAGTGCAACCATTTTGGCAGATTGCATAAGGCTGTTTGACACCATCAGGCAGTACTACCATCGCCCAACCCAGATAACAGCTATTATCTCTTCTAAGTCGCCTCATGGTTGGTTCAGGGAGCGTAACAATTGCTCCTGGTTCGTTGGTAGACACACCGCTTACGTCATTGCTTGGAGCGTCATCACTTGATGAAGGTGCTTCCGCTGTCAATTCAAAGAGGCCAGAACCTTCATTTTGCTGAAGTCCTTCTTCATTCTTCTCAACTAAAGGGAATTTCTCGAGTTCCTCGACAATAGAGTACGAGGGAGTGGATTCTGATTTGAGCGCTCGACCACTTGCGAGGTTAAGAACGGCAGCAAGAATGAAAACAACCTGCGTGATAAAAACAGCGCAGTTAAAATATGGCTTTTAAATACTCCTTACCGATCCTCACATAAGGTCACATCGGAATGTACATACGCCATCTATCACACAAGTGCCCAGCGAACAAGGGGAAGCGATGGTAATTTGTTCTAAAGGAACCAAAGATTATTCTTCTTGGTATTTTTCTGTACTGAATTATGTAAGCCGAACTCATGATATTCTACTGCGTCTTCTGCCGTGTCTTGGCCATGTGAAAAAGCCTTCTGGTTCTTTTCCTTTTTAAATGTCGTTTAAATATCTCTCAGGCTAGGGTAGATGCCTTTAGCCTTCCCTCAGTTTTACCTATACGTGGCTAGCTAATTCGTGCAGGACAGTTCAGCTGAATGTCACTGCTCTTTGATGTTCTGAAAAGGATGGACAATAAAAAAAATAACAAAAATACAAAAAGACTCACCTTTAAAATATCCATGTCTTCTGTATAGTTTCTTAATAGCGTTAAGGTTCTTTACACTCTGAAAACTTGCTTTTTAGTCTTCTCAAGCTGAGGACTCAACGATTTCATGTCCAGGCAAACAACTGTGGTCCTTTTATAGGAAAAAATAGTCCAAATTTGGTTTCTTGCACAGAGAAGCGGGAAAGTACATTTTGAGAGTCATTACTTCACTTGTTATATTTGAACGCTCTCGTTTCATCTCCTAACACTACCGGCGTTAGTTTCTACATGTACAACGTTAAAATAAAATTCCTTAGCATTGCAATCGTCTTAGCGGCGTTGAAGAGTAGCGTTATATCTGGAATTTCACATTATATTATCTTTGAGCCGTAAAACAAGAAACCAATAAAATGCCCCAATCTTAAACGCAACCAATCAAATCACTTCCCTTCAAACCTGCGGCTGATGCGGCATGTTACAACTAAGGATCTTACAGTAAAACCCATACTTCCAACATAGCAACAAGTCCGATTCTTAGATACATTTTGAAGTAGTTTTAACCGTGCTTTAGTTTGGAAAATTAAAAAAAAAATTAAATTAAATAAATTTGAAATTGAACAAGCATCCCGTACGAGTCGAAAATACGAAAACTATCTTCGCAAGTAAGGACAACTAGGCACTGATATGATATTGATATCCCGGAATTATTGCAAGTCTCGTGGGAGTTACACGTTACAGTGTTTCTGAATATCGTTCTAACTTGATATATTTGACTAATTTTGTATCATAAAGTGGAATTTAATGGAGATCAAACGTTTTTTTATAAAAATAAAAAGAAACGTAGCAAGTCTTAATATGACGTCAGTTTAAGGTATAGACTGCCTGAAAACCCAGTTTATTAAAAAGTAAGTGTATTATTTAAGGGCTGTTAACTCGCCAACTTGTGGGCAATAAAGCTGCCCAGTTACCATTCGATTGGCTTCATTCTTCTCTACCTATTTTTGATTCGAAAAGGTATCGTATGAACACATGACGTGTCGACCATTGCACGACATCGCTACATGTGTATCTAATTGTGGAAGTCAATACAAATAAATTAGGAAACCATTTCCGCTGAACTTATGCAAAGTGCGTAAAAATAATTTTTTTATATAGAACAGAGTGAGTTTGATTTAATTTATTTTTTATGAAGTTTTGTTACGTGACATTTAGCGAATCTTCCAGAACAAGCCGCACCCTGACGAGTAAAATGTACCTTTAACTTCCGGTTTTCCTACCTACTGAAAAACATCGTCGAAAGACCGCTCGCCACAACTCTATGTTTGGCCTTCTAACAGTATCTTAGTATCTTTGTAGCTCTTGAGTGTCCTGGCAGAAATAAATATTAATTGGCGAAGATCCCAGTTAAGGGTGCACCGGAAAAAGATTTTTGTTGCCGATAAACAGCGGGCTTTCAGCGTTCTTCTCAACCTTTTGATAATATTTACATATTTGCTACAAATTGGAGGACACTGCGATAGGTTCGAAAAGATATCGTATAAACACGTGACGCAGGCGTGACGTGTTGACCAATTCCGACCTCGGGAACGCATGTATCTAACTTTGGAGGAAAAATATAAATAAACTAGCAAACCATTTCGGCTGAACTGTGTATAAATAAAGTTTTTATGTAGGTTGAGTTTTTTGATGAAGTTGTGTTATCGAGTGGCCCGGCTTTTTTATGAGGAGAAGCCACACCCTGAGACGTGAAAGTTAGTGTTGACCTTCCAGGCTTCCTGCCCGTTGAAGAACATTGAATTGAGTTTTCAGTTTCAGTTCAGTTAGCTGAAGACCACGAATTTTCTAAACTCTTTGAACTCACGGTTAAGACAGTTGTATTGGTTTGTTTTGAAAGTAGACGAGGGCCGCTGTATCAAATATAGCTCCCCATTTCACGGGATCCCCATCCCCTCCCCCCCCTCCCCCCAACCCCTTAGTTTTTGGGTGTTTAGTTCGTCCACTTGGTTTTCGACTCGAATTTATAACACAAACCGTCGACATCACCCTTTAGCAAAGTTAACTCTGCGTTAAAAGCCTGATTGTATTTAATTTCAATTCGTCATCAGTTTCGCAAAGTAGAGTTTCATCTCTCTGATCTTGCCGCACACGCGTAGACTTCCTATGATTAAAATCATCTTTTTGAGAAATTATGAGGGGCGTTTCTCCAAATCGTCCTCTTAGTTTTGTCTATGAACAGAACCTCATTCATACCTTGCAAATTGAAAGGGGGTGGGGAGCTCACTCTTAAATGACTGGAAATGCATTTAAAACTATCATGATGTGGTGAAACATATATACTTTCGGCAACACAAAAGCGGTGTTTTAAAACTAGAATTGAATTACTTACCTTTTCGCTTAACTAAACAGTTAACTGATGAGCGGTCCCTGTGATTTGCATTTTGATCCACGTATTTTCAAATATCAATTTATTCTAATTTTCATTTTATCATTTTCTACCGATTGAAGACAACAGTACAGTTAATTACGTGGCGTCGAAAGCTCATTCCTTAATGTAATACTACTTTTTAACTAGCACCACAGAGTGTTTTCATCAATTTTAATATTTTGAATCCTAATTACGGATCTTGTGATTTCTAGGCCGCAGCTATGGCTTTTTCCATAACCGTGGGAGAGAACACAATCCCAAAGTACGCTTAAGGTACCATGATCACCAATTTATCTTTTCTTCCTAATTTGGTACCTGGTATACTAATAAACCAGCTAAATGCCCCAGTTTCGGGCACACTAGCGAAGATGATTTTTCCCGGGTGCCTGAGCGTGTTCGACTTCACTGTACCTTGGGCCAGAGATCACTTCCTACCGTTAGTGAAGCTATAGTCTGCAGCGGTTAGGTCACCCGTCGAACCTGGCATTTCAGGCCATACAACCGGTTAATAACTTTAGTTTATTTTTTTCTGAAGCATCTCAGCTAGCCGGAATCCTAAATCCTTGAATCTGATAAAAGCCCTGGTTATTCCTCACAAACGCGACTATTAACTTGATTTTGCTGACAACACTGCTGGCTTGCTGTTTTTCGAGTTGTTGTTTTTCTTCGGTATGTGTGATTCAGAGCCACCTTAATTTTTCGATAATTTACAGTGGCTCTGAACCCCATGTACCGATTTTTTTAACCTTTGCAGAAAGATAAATCTTCATATGCTGACTGCAATTCACTTATAAAAAACAGGGGTAATCCGACTCGTTTTTGAGTAACAAGTACATAAAGCCGAAATTGAGGGTGTTCCTAAGAGGCTGTACTCTTGCTATGGTCACCTTATTTGTCAAAAATTGGGCAAAACGTGTTGAGAAATAAGTGGGAAATTTTTGATACCATGTTCAAGGAAAATAATTATTGAAAAATTATGGGAATAACGATCTATCAAAGAGTTGGTGTGTTTTTTTTTAATCAGTTTATTTGCAACAACAATAACGTTTAAAACCATTTAGAGAATATGATTCGTAGCGAAAATGGTCAAAGAATTACATCGCAACGCTGTTTGCATGAACTAATGTCAACAAGATTTCCTTGCGTGGTTTTCGTATTTTAGCATTGATTTGTGAAGCTCTTGAAGAACAACAAAGATAAATACTTGAACTAATTATACTGAGATTAAATCTGTACTGTTGCTATGGTCATCTTCTTTGTCAAAACTTGATCAAAACCTGTTGAGAAGTAATTAGGAAATTTTTAATACCATGTTCAAGGAAACAAATTACTGAAAAAATTTTGGGAATAACGATCTATCAAAGAGTTGGTGTAAGAGATTGAAATAATACCTCAGCCTTGAGAGTATCAGCCTCAAGACCTCGGGCATAGTTTTTCCCTATACGGACCTCCCCGCCGGTGAATAACATATATATATAAAGGATCAATTCTTTCTAAAATCGAAACAAGGAATGAAGTGATTTACTGGCGGACTCAACTAAAAAGCTCGAAAACAACAATATGCAAAACAATGACAAACTGACTGCAAAACATACAGATCATTTAAGTGTTTTATCTTTTGTTACGTAACATTTAGGTTTTAAGCTTAACAATTCAATATCAAATGTATATTTTTACAATGAACTGTGAACAAGGTAAGTGAAGTAATGAGTGCGACTGACATAATAGTAACTTACAATTCTAGAGGACCTAAACAGCAATACAAAACTAATTAAAAAACCGATTCTTTCCACAGCTTAAGGCTTTATATTTTCCGATTGTTATCTACAAAAAAGATCGGCGTCTGCAGATTCATATTTCTAATAAATATTCTTAATTACAAGTCATAAATAAAGACAAACTATGAGCATAAATAAGCTGCGTTCCGGACACAGTCCGTGTTCAATTGTGAAAGCCTAGCTGCATACAGTAGGATAAGAAATTCCCCCAACCATAAAGGCTCCGGAACCAGTGCAACTATTTTTGCAGATTGCATAAGGCTGTTTGACACCATTAGGCAGTAATACCATCCCCCAACCCAGATAACAGTTATCATCTCTTCTAAGTCGCCTCATAATTGGTTCAGGGAGCGCAACAATTGCTGCTGGTTCATTGGTAGACACACCGCTTGCGTCATAGCTTGGACTGTCATCTCTTGATGAAGGTGCTTCCGTTGTCAATTCAAAGAGGCCAGAACCTTCATTTTGCTGAAGTCCTTCTTCATTCTTCTCAACTAAAGTGAATTTCTCGAGGTCCTTGACAATAGAGTGCCAGGGAGGGGATTCTGATTTGAGTGCTCGACAACTTCCGAGGCCAAGAGCGGAAGCAAGAATGAAAACAACCTGCGTGATAAAAACAGCGCAGCTAAAATGCGGTTTTTAAATATCCTTTATGGATCATCACATAAGGTCTCATTGGTAAGTACATACGCTATCTATCACACAAGTACCCAGGGAACAAGGGGATATTTTTCTGTACTGAATTATGTAGGCCGAACTATAATAATATTCTACTGCGTCTTCTGCCATGTCTTGGCCATGTAAAAAACCTTCTGGCTCTTTTCCTTTTTATAATGTCGTTCAAATATCTCTCAGGGTAGATGCCTTTAGCCTTCCCTCAGATATACCTATACGTGGCTAGCTAACTCATGCAGAACAGTTCTTTCCGTTTAATGCTCAGCTGAATGTCACTACTCTTTGATGTTCTGAAAAGGATGGACGATAAAAAAAAAGCGTTAAGGTTCTTTACACTCTTAAAAAATTGTTATTCAGTCTTCTCAAGCTGAGGACTCAACGATTCCATGTCCAGGCAAATAACTGTGTCCTTTTATAGGAAAAAATAGTCCAGATTTTGTTTCTTGCACAGAGAACCGCGAAGGAACATTTTGAGAGTCATTACTTCACTGGTTATATTTGAACGCTCTCGTTTCGTCTTCTAGCACTACCGGCGTTAGTTTCTACATGTACAACAATAAAACTGAAAATTCCTTAAGATTGTAATCGTCTTAGCGGCGTTGAAGAGCAGCGTTATATCTGGAATTTCCCATTACATTATCCCTGACTGAAACAAGAAACCAATAAAATGCCCCAATCTTAAACGCAACCAATCAAATCACTTCTCTTCAAACCTGCGGCATGTTACAACTGAGGATCTTGCAGTAAAACCGTTGCTTCCAACATAGCAACAAGTCCGATTCTTAGATACGTTTTGAAATAGTTTTAATCGAGCTTTAGTTTGGAAAAATCAAATAAAATTGAACAAGCATCCCGTACGAGTCGAAAATACGAAAACGATCATCGCAAGTAAGGACAGCTAGGCGCTGATATGATATTTATATCCGGAATTATTGCAAGCTTCGTGGGAGTTACACGTTACACTGTTTCTGAACATCGTTCTAACTTGATATATTTGAGTAATTTTGTATCATAACGGTGGAATTTAATCGACCCATCAAATGAAGATCAAATGTTTTTTTTATAAAAATAAACAGAAACTTAGCCTTATATGACGTCAGTTTAAGGTATAGACTTCCTGAAAACCCAGTGTATTTTTGAAGGGCTGTTAACTCGCCAACTTGCAGGCAAGAAAGCCGCCCAGCTATCATTCGATTGGCTTCATTCTTCTCTACCTATTTTTGATTCGAATAGGTATCGTATGAACACATGACGTGTCGGCCATTGCACGACATCGTTACATATGTATTTAATTTTGGAGGTCAATACAAATAAATTAGGAAACCATTTCCGCTGAACTTATGCAAAGTGCCTAAAAATAATTTTTTACATAGAACAGAAAAAGGTTGATTTAATTTATTTCTTTATGAAGTTGTGTTACGTGACGTTAGCGAATCTTCCAGAACAGGTCAAACCCTGATGCGTTAAAACTACCCTTTAACTTTCGGTTTTCCTGCCTGCTGAAAAACATCGTCGGAAGACCGCTTGCCACAACCCTATGTTTGGCCTTCTAACAGTATCTTAGTATCTTTGTAGCTCTTGAGTGTCCTGGCAGAAATAAATATTAATTGGCGAAGATCCCAGTTAAGGGTGCACTGGTAAAACATTTTTGTTGCCGATAAAGAACCGGCTTTAAGCGTTCTTCTCAACTTTTTGATAATATTTACATATTTGCTACAAATTGGAGGAGATAGCGATAGGTTCGAAAAGATATCATATGAACACGTGACGTGTCGACCAATTCACGACCTCGGGAACGTATGCATCTAAGTTTGGAGGTAAAATATAAATAAATTACTCACTCTGAAATGACTAGAAATGCATTTAAAACTAACATGACGTGGTGAAACATATATACTTTCAGCAACACAAAAACGGTGTTTTGAAACTAGAATTGAATTACGTACCTTTTCGCTTAACTAATCAGTTGACTAATGAGCAGTCTCTGTGATTTGCATTTTTATCTACTTATGTTCAATATCAATTTATTCTAATTTTCACTTTATCACTTTGTATCGATTGAAGACAACAGTTAATTACGGGGCGTCGAAAGCTCATTTTTTAATGTAATACCTCTTTTTAACCAGCAACAGAACGTGTTTACATCAATTTTAATATTTTGAATCCTCATTAGGGATCTTCTGTTATCTAGGCCGCAGATATGAATTTTTCCATGACCGATCGTGGGAAAGAACACATTCCCAACGTACGCTAAGGGTTCCATGATCAGCAATTTACGTTTTCCTCTTATTTTGGTACTGGTATACTAATAAACCAGCTAAATGCCCCAGTTTCGGTCACACTAGCGAAGATGATTTTTTTCCCGGGTGCCTGAGCGTGTTCGACTTTACTGTGCCTTGGGCCAGAGATCACTTCCTACCGTTAGCGAACCTATAGTCTGCAATGTCAGGTCACCCGTCGAACCTGGAAGTTTAGGCCATACAATCGGTTAATAACTTAAGTTTATTTTTTTTAATACCATGTTCAAGGAAACAAATTATGAAAAAAAAATTATAGGGATAACGATCTATCAAAGAGTTGGTGGTTTTTTTTAAGTAGTTTATTTGCAGCAACAATAACGTTTGAAAAAATTGAAACCATTTTGAGCCACCTTAAGAAAATATGATTCGTAGCGAAAATGGTCAAACAATTACATCGCAACGCTGTTTGCATGAACTAATGTCAACAAGTTTTTCTTGCGTAGTTTTCACATTTTAGCATTGATTTGTGAAGCTCTTGAAGAACAATAATAATAATAATAATAATAATAATAATTTATTACTTATATAGCGCCATTTACAAATACAGATCAATGGCGCTTTACAATTTTTAAATCACATCTACTCTAATAAATAAATCAAATCAAATGTTGGTTTTTGGGAAGAGGGGAAAACCGGAGTTCCCGGAGAAAAACCTCTCGGAGCAGAGTAGAGAACCAACAAACTCAGCTCACTTATGACGCCGAGTCCGGGAATCGGACCCGGGACACATTGGTGGAAGGCGAGCGCTCTCACCACTACGCCAACACTAAGCCAACACTAAGCCAACGAACAACAAAGATAAATACTTGAAATAATACTGAGATTAAATCTGTACTGTTGCTATAGTCACCTTCTTTGTCAAAAATTGATCAAAACCTGTTGAGAAATAATTAGGAAATTTTTGATACCATGTTCAAGGAAACAAATTACTGAAAAAATTTTGGCAATAACGATCTATCAAAGAGTTGGTGTAAGAAATTGAAATAATACCTCGGCCTTGAGTACGGCCCTCCGCCTGCGGCCTCGGGCTATACTCAAGACCTCGGGCATAGTTTTTCCCTATACGGACCTCCCCGCCCGTGAATAACATATATATAAAGGATCAATTCTTTCTAAAATCGAAACAAGAAATGAAGTGCACGTGATTTACTGGCGGACTCACCTAAAAAGTTCAAAAACAACAATATGCAATACAATGACAAATTGACTGCAAAATATACAGATCATGTAAGTGTTTTTTTTTTTGCTACATAACATTTAGGTTTTTAGCTTAACAATTGAATATAAAATGCATATTTTTACAATAAACTATGAACAACGTATGTGAAGTAATGAGTGCGACTGACATAATAGTAACTTACAATTCTAGAGGACCTAAAGAACAATACAAAACTAATTAAAAAACCGATTCTTTCCACAGCTTAAAGCTTTATATTTTCCGATTGTTATCTACAAAATAGCTCGGCGTCTGCAGATTCATATTTCTAATAAATATTCTTAATTACAAGTCATAAATAAAGTCAAACTATGAGCATAAGTAAGCTGCGTTCCGGACACAGTCCGTCTTCAACTGTGAAAGCCTAGCTGCATACAGTAGGATAAGAAATTCCCCCAACCATAAAGGCTGCGGAACCAGTGTAACCATTTTTGCAGATTGCATAAGGCTGTTTGACACCATTAGGCAGTAATACCATCCCCCAACCCAGATAACAGCTATTACATCTTCTAAGTCGCCTCATGGTTGGTTCAGGGAGCGCAACAATTGCTGCTGGTTCATTGGTAGACACACCGCTTGCGTCATTGCTTAGAGTGTCATCACTTGATGAAGGTACTTCCGTATTCAATTCAAAGAGGCCAGAACCTTCATTTTGCTGAAGTCCTTCTTCATTCTTCTCATCTAAAGGGAATTTCTCGAGTTCCTCGACAATAGAGTACGAGGGAGTGGATTCTGATTTGAGCACTCGACCTCTTGCGCGGTTAAGAACGGCAGCTGAAGAATGAAAACAACCTGCGTGATAAACAGCGCAGTTAAAATATGGTTTTTAAATATTCCTTACCGATCCTCACATAAGGTCTCATCGGAATGTACATACGCTATCTATCACACAAGTGCCCAGCGAACAAGGGGAAGCGGTGGTAATTTGTTCTAAAGGAACCAAAGAATATTCTCCTTGGTATTTTTCTGTACTGAATTATGTAAGCCGAACTCATGATATTCTACTGCGTCTTCTGCCGTGTCTTGGCCATGTGAAAAAGCCTTCTGGCTCTTTTCCTTTTTAAAGGTCGTTTAAATATCTCTCAGGCTAGGGTAGATGCCTTAAGCCTTCCCTCAGTTTTACCTATACGTGGCTAGCTAATTCGTGCAGGACAGTTCTTTCTTTTTAATGCTCAGCTGAATGTCACTGCTCTTTGATGTTCTGAAAAGGATGGACGATAAAGAAAATAACAAAAATACAAAACGACTCACCTTTAAAACATCCATGTCTTCTGTATAGTTTCTTGGTAGCGTAAGGTTCTTTAAGGTTCTTCTGTATAGTTTCTTAGTAGCATTAAGGTTCTTTACCCTCTTAAAAATTGTGTTTTAGTCTTCTCAAGTTGAGGACTCAACGATTTCGTGTCCAGGCAAACAACTGTGGTCCTTTTATAGGAAAAAATAGTCCAAATTTGGTTTCTTGCACAGAGAAGCGGAAAAGTACATCTTGAGAGTCATTACTTCACTTGTTATATTTGAACGCTCTCGTTTCATCTCCTAGCACTACCGGCGTTAGTTTCTACATGTACAACGATAAAATTGAATTCCTTAGGATTGTAATCGTCTTTAATGAGCAGCGTTGAAGAGTAGCGTTATATCTGGAATTTCACATTACATTATCTTTGAGCCGTAAAGCGAGAAACCAATAAAATGCCCCAATCTTAAACGCAGCCAATCAAATCACTTCCCTTCAAACCTGCAGTATGTTACAACTAAGGATCTTTCTTAGATACATTTTGAAGTAGTTTTAACCGTGCTTTAGTTTGGAAAAATAAAATAAACTAAATAAAATAAATTTGAAATTGAACAAGCATCCCGTACGAGTCGAAAATACGAAATCGATCTTCGCAAGTAAGGACAGCTAGCTACTGATATGATATTGATATCCCGGAATTTTTGCAAGCCTCGTGGGAGTATCACGTAACAGTGTTTCTGAATATTGTTCTAACTTGATATATTTGAGTAATTTTGTATCATAAAGTGGAATTTAATCGACCCATGAAATGGAGATCAAACGTTTTTTTACAAAAATAAAAAGAAACGTAGCAAGTCTTAATATGACGTCAGTTTAAGGTATAGGACTGCCTGAAAACCCAGTTTATTAAAAAGTAAGTGTATTATTTAAGGGCTGTTAACTCGCCAACTTGTAGGCAATAAAGCTGCCCAGTTATCATTCGATTGGCTTCATTCTTCTCTACCTATTTTTGATTCGAAAAGGTATCGTATGAACACATGACGTGTCGACCATTGCACGACATCGCTACATACAAATAAATTAGGAAACTATTTCCGCTGAACTTATGCAAAGTGCGTAAAAATAACAGGGTGAGTTTGATTTAATTTATTTTTTATCTCCATCCCCCCCCCCCCCCCCCTCCAGACCCCCTTAGTATTTGGGTGCTTAGTTCGTCCACTTGGTTTTCGACTTACATTTCAGTTGCAAATTTATAACACAAACCGTCGACATCACCCTTTAGAAAAGTTAACTTTGTGTTACAAGCCTGGTTGTATTTAATTTCAATTCATCATCAGTTTCGAAAAGTAGATATTCTCTCTCTCGTAGACTTCCTATGATTAAAATCATCTTTTTGAAGAATTTTGAGGGGCGTTTCTCCAAATTGTCATTTCAGTTTTGTCTATGAACAGAACCTCATTCATACCTTGCAAATTGAAAGGGGGTGGGGAGGCTCACTCTTAAATGACAGGAAATGCATTTAAAACTAACATGATGTAGTGAAACATATATACTTTCAGCAACACAAAAGCGGTGTTTTAAAACTAGAATTGAATTACGTACCCTTTCGCTTAACTAATCAGTTAACTAATGAACGGTCCCTGTGATTTTGATCCACGTATTTTCAAATATCAATTTATTCTAATTTTCATTTTATCACTTTCTACCGATTGAAGACAACAGTTAATTACGTGGCGTCGAAAGCTCATTTTTTAATGTAATACTAATTTTTTACTAGCACCACGGAGTGTTTTCATCAGTTTTTGATATTTTGAATCCTCATTACGGATCTTCGATCTGTTTTCTAGGCCGCAGCTATGAATTTTTCCATGACCGATCGTGGGAGAGAACACAATCCCAACGTACGCTAAAGGTACCATGATCACCAATAAATGATCACCAATAAATAAACCAGCTAAATACGCCCAGTTTTGGTGACACTAGCAAAGATGATTGTTTTTTTGCGGGTGCCTGAGCGTGTTCGACTTCACTGTACCTTGGGCCAGAGATTACTTCCTACCGTTAGTGGAGCTATAGTCTGTAGCGGTCAGGTCACCCGTCGCACCTGCCATTTTAGTCCATACAACCGGTTAATAACTTTAGATTATTTTTTTCTGAAGCATCTAAGCTGGCCGGAATCCTAAATCCTTGAATCTGATAAAAGCCCTGGTTATCCCTCAAAAAGGCGAGTATTAACTTGATTTAGCTGACAACACTGCTGGTTTGCTGTTTTTCGAGTTGTTGTTGTTGTTTGTTGTTTTCGGTATGTGGGGTTCAGAGCCACCTTAATTTTTCGATAATTTACAGTGGCTCTGAGCCCCATGTACCGATTTTTTTAACCTTTGCAGAAAGATAAATCTTCATATGCTGATTACAATTCAATTATAAAAAACGGGGATCATCCGACTCGTTTTAGAGTAAAAGCACATAAAGCCAAAATTAAGGGCATTTCTAAGAGGCTGTACGGTTGCTATGGTCACCTTATTTGTCAAAAATTGATCAAAACTTGTTGAGGAAAATAATTGGGAAATTTTTGATACCATGTGCAAGGAAACAAAATATGGAAAAAAATTATGGGAATAACGATCTATCAAAGAGTTGGTGGGGTTTTTTTATTCAGTTTATTTGCAACAATAATAACGTTTGAAAAAATTGAAACCATTTTGAGCCACCTTAAGAAAGTATTATTCGTAGCGAAAATGCTCAAAGAATTACATCGCAACGCTGTTTGCATGAACTAATGTCAACAAGATTTCCTTGCGTAGTTTTCGTATTTTAGCATTGATTTGTGAAGCTCTTGAAGAACAACAAAGATAAATACTTGAAATAATACTGAGATTAAATCTGTACTGTTGCTATGGTCACCTTCTTTATCAAAACTTGATCAAAACCTTTTGAGAAGTAATTAGGAAATTTTTGATACCATGTTCAAGGAAACAAATTATTGGAAAAATTTTGGGAATAACGATCTATCAAAGAGTTGGTGTAAGAGATTGAAATAATACCTCAGCATTGAGTACGGCCCTCCGCCTGCGGCCTCGGGTTATACTCAAGACCTCGGGCATAGCTTTTCCCTATACGGACCTCCCCGCCCGTGAATAACATATATATAAAGGATCAATTCTTTCTAAAATCGAAACAAGGAATGAAGTGATTTACTGGCGGACTCACCTAAAAAGTTCAAAAACAACAATATGCAAAACAATGACAAACTGACTGCAAAACATATAGATCATTTAAGTGTTTTATTTTTTGTTACATAACATCTAGGTTTTTAGCTTAACAACTCAAGATAAAATGTATATTTTTACAATGAACTGTGAACAAGGTAAGTGAAGTAATGAGTGCGACTGACATAATAGTAACTTACAATTCTAGAGCACCTAAACAACTGTTACAATACAAAACTAATTAAAAAACCGATTCTTTCCACAGCTTATTTTCCGATTGTTATCTACAAAATAGCTCGGCGTCTGTCATAAGTAAGGTCAAACTATGAGCATAAATAAGCTGTGGTCCGGACACAGTCTGTGTTCAATTGTGAAAGCCTAGCTACATACAGTAGGATAAGCAATTCCCCCAACCATAAAGGCTGCGGAACCAGTGCAACCATTTTTGCAGATTGCATAAGGCTGTTTGACACCATCAGGCAGAACTACCATCCCCCAACCCAGATAACAGCTATTATCTCTTCTAAGTCGCCTTATGGTTGGTTCAGGGAGCGCAACAATTGCTGCTGGTTCGTTGGTAGACACACCGCTTGCGTCATAGCTTGGACTGTCATCACTTGATGAAGGTACTTTCGTTGTCAATTCAAAGAGGCTAGAACCCTCATTTTGCTGAAGTCCTTCTTCATTCCTCTCAACTAAAGTGAATTTCTCGAGGTCCTTGGCAATAGAAGACCAGGGAGTGGATTCTGATTTGAGTGCTCGACCACTTCCGAGGTTAAGAATGGCAGCAAGAATGAAAACAACCTGCGTAATAAAAACAGCGCAGTTAAAATATGGCTTTTAAATATCCCTTACTGATCCTCACATAAGGTCTCATCGGAATGTACATACGCTATCTATCACACAAGTGCCCAGCGAACAAAGGGAAACGGTGGTAATTAATTTGTTCTAAAGGAAGCAAAGAATGTTGTCGTTTGTATTTTTCTGTACTGACTTATGTAAGCCGAACTCATGATATTCTACTGTTTCTTCTTCCGTGTCTTGGCCATTTGAAAACAGCCTTCTGGCTCTTTTCCTTTTTAAATGTCGTTCTAATATCTCTCAGGGTAGATGCCTTTAGCCTTCCCTCAGATATACCTATACGTAGCTGTCTAGCTCATGTTGCACAGTTTTTTCTGTTTAATGCTCAGCTGAATGTCATTGCTCTTTGATGTTCTGAAAAAGATGGACGATAAAAAATATATATATATAAAAGACTCACCTTTGAAATATCCATGTCTTCTGTATAGTTTCTTAGTAGCACTAAGGTTCTTTACCCTCTTAAAAATTGTGTTTTAGTCTTCTCAAGCTGAGGACTCAACGATTTCGTGTCCAGGCAAATAACTGTGGTCCTTTTATAAGAAACAATAGTCCAAATTTGGTTTCTTGCTGAGAGAAGCGTGAAGGTACATTTTGGGAGTCATTACTTCACTTGTTATATTTCGGAACGCTCTTGTTTCATCTCCTTAAACTCTCACTGACATCAGTTTCTACATGTGCACCGATAAAATAGAATTCCTTAGGATTGTAATCGTCTTAGCAGCGTTGAAGAGTAGAGTTATATCTGGAATTTCCCTTTACATTATTACTGAGCCGTAAAACAAGAAACCAATAAAATGCCCTAATCTTAAACGCAACCAATCAAATCACTCCCCTTCAAACCTGCGGCATGTTACAACCGAGGATCTTACAGTAAAACCCATGCTTCCAACGTAGCAACAAGTGTGATTCTTAGAGACGTTATGAAATAGGAGAATAATCGTGCCTTAGTTTGGAAAAATAAAATAAAATTGAAGAAAACGAAGGGCTGTTAACAAAGCCAACTTGTAGGCAATAAAGCCAGCTATCATTCGATTGGCTTCATTCTTCTCTACCTATTTTTGATTGAAAAAGGTATCTTATGAACTCACGACGCGTCGGTCATTGCGCACGACATCGGTACATATGTATCTAATTTTGGAGGTCAATACAAATAAATTAGGAAACCATTTCCGCTGAACTTATGCAAAGTGCGTAAAAATATTTTTAGATATAGAAAAGAGTGAGCTTGATTTAATTTATTTTTTATGAGGTTGTGTTACGTGACGTTTATAATCTTCCAGAACAAGCCGCACCCTGGCGCGTAAAACCTAAGTTTAACTTCCGGTTTTCCTGCCTGCTGAAAAACATCGTCGAAAGACCGCTCGCCATAACCCTATGTTTGGCCTTCTAAGAGTATCTTAGTATCTTTGTAGCTCTTGAGTGCCCTGGCAGAAATAAAGGTTAATTGGCAGTTAAGGGTGCACCGGAAAAAGATTTTTGTTGCCGATAAAGAACGGGCTTTCAGCAGTTACAATTAATCACCTACGAAGGTAGCCTCCCACACAGTCGTTTTTAGGGGACTCGTATTTCACCTCCTCCCCACTAACTAAGTGGGGAGGAGGTGAAATACGAGTCCCCTAAAAACGACTGCGTGGGAGGCTACTACGAAGGACGTCCATCCATCGCATGTAAGGACAAAATTTGTAGTCGCTGATACGATACTGATATCCTGAATGATTGCACGCCTAGCTATAGTGGGAGTTACGTTAGATTGTTTCTGAATATCATTCTAACTTAATAAATTTAATTATTTAGTATCACAAAGTGTAATTTAATTAACCCACCAAATGGAGATCAAACGTATTTTTTAAAAATTAATGGTATCTCCGCAAATCTTAATATGACGTCAGTTTAGGCTTAGCCTCCTTGGCAGACGTCTTTGGGCCCGTCACGCGTTCCTTCCCCACGAGCGTCTGCTGAAATGAACCGCCACTTCCGTTCGCGGCGGTTGGCCAATCACAGTTCGTTTTCCTATTTGTGGAAAGTAGGACTTCGACCCGGGATTATTTTCCCAGACGATGCACGTGAAGCGTTTGCCGGAAATTACTTCACGGGTGTCGATTTCCATTCTTACGCAGCTGGTTATTGGTTTCTTCAAAACAAAGGCAAACCGCCGGCGAACGGAAGTGGCAGTTCAGTTCAGTAGACGTTCGTGGGGAAGAAACGCTTGACTAGCCCAGACGTCTGCGAAGGAGGCTAGTTTAGGCTTGACTTCATCAGTTTCTCAAGGGTTATTGAATCGTGAATTTGCAGGCAATAAGGCCAGCTATCTTTAGATTGGCTTCATTCTTCTCAACTTTTTGAGAATATTTACATATTTTCTTCAAATATTTACATTGCGATAGGTTCGAATAGGTATCGTATGAACACATGACGTGTCGACCATCGCACAACCTCGGGACGATATGTATCTAATTTTGGAGGTAAAATATAAATAAATTAGCACTCCATTTCCGCGCTGAACTGATGAAAATGATGTAATAATAAAGGTTTTATATAGGTTGAGTTTATTTATGAGGTTGTCTTCAGTGGCCTTTTTTACGACTCTTTCAGGAGAAGCCACTTCCTGACGCGTGGAAATTAGTCTCGAACTTCCGGGCTTCCAGGCTGGCGAAGAACAGACCACTACTGTTCTGAACTGCTTAAAGTGCCTATGAAGTAAAATATTTTTTTTCGTAACTTTGAAGCTTATTGTGTCCTGATTACAAAATGACAAAAGAAATTTGACAAAATCAACTGACGCCGATATTTTTCACCCTCCAAAGAACCCAAAAATTCACTAATTCGTGTCCCGGGGACTGGGAACGAGTTTTTGCTCAGGACAACGCTGATGACGTAGCAAATGCCTCGACGAGTTGTTTACTTCTCACATGGCCGTGTAGCTATATCGAAGCGGTCACTATTTATTCGCACAATCCTCTTGTTTAGTTAGATTTCTTCGTAGAAATGTTGGACAGCGAGGAAATTATGTCCCAAACAGATTCCGTGTCGAATGAAAATTCGTCTAATTCGTCTAACGGTTAAGACAGCTGTATTGGTTTTTTATTTACAAAGTAGAAGAGGGCCGCTGGATTAAATATCGCTCTTTATTTTACGGGATCCTAATTCCCACCCACACCCCTCCTTCCCAGCCCCCCTCCCCTTCCCAACCCCCCTCCCCCAACCCCGTCTCCACCCTCTCCCTGGGTTTTTGGGTGCTTACTTCGCCCACTTGGATTTCGACTTAAATTTTAGTTGTATATTTATAACACAAACCGTCGACATCGCCTTTTCAGCAAAGTTAACTCTGTTAAAAACCTGATTGTATTTGATTTTGATTCGCCATCAGTTTTGAAAAGTAAGGTTTTATCTCTCTGATTTTGCCCCACACACGTAGACTCCCTATAGTTAAAATCATATTTTTGAGGCAGTTTGAGGGGCGTTTCTCCAAATTGTCCTTTTAGCTTCAGCCTGCGGTGCAGCCGGACTTGTCACTCAAAACCTAGGTGGAAACCTGTATATTTCCACTTTCTGCGAAGCAGGCTAGTCAGCTGAACCTCATGCACACCATGCAAAAAAAAATCCCCGCGTACTTGCAACTAAAAACGGCTACACATTGGCAGGAGCTTAGCGGAACACACATTGAAAAGAATTTCTCGCACCCACAAAGTGTTGTTGACAGAGGGAGTAATCAAAAGCACTTAATGGAAAGACTATTACTGTAACTTACATTTTGCTCGCCGTATAGAGTAACAAATGTTTCTATTCGATCATATAATAAATGATTTTTTTCTTTGACGTATTTCTGTTCCTATCCGAAGCGACATCGTCCTCGTTTACAGCATGTAGAATTTGTCATGGTGCTTGCCGCGGGTGTATTTTAAATTCTTCTGAAACTGTCCCACTGCCGTTACAGCACCCTACTAGTGCCAATTTTATACCTGCGCTGATTTTAGAGTTTGTGTTGATATACTTTTTGTTTACGTTATACTCAGAAAGCCAACGGAGCCCACTCATTTAAAGGAGAATTAGGCTTTGTGCAAGAATATGCGGCTCACCAAGGACTCAACAAGGAAATGACATATTGACTACATACCTATACAAATTAAGAAACTACCGATTATTCTTTATGTAACTGTAATTTCTGAAAGTAAGTCCCCTTAATTTCCCCAATTGCTTTGACTACTGCATCGAAAACGCTGTCATAAACATATCAACGATAATTGTCTTTCTATAAACCGGGCTGAAATTCGCCATGTCATCAGGCCTTACGAAATTACACCGGACGTCATCATGTTGAGACGGTCAAAGCAACAAACCCTTGACGAGATAAAACTTATCCAAGCATTCCTTGCGTAAAAGCATGCTTCAACTTCAGTGCACCGCTTGTTGAAATTTCAAAGGCAGGAACAGAAGAAAAGGGAGCGGACCAAGGGCCTGATTACGTGGCGAATCTCAGCCCGGGTTAAAATTTCATCCTCAGCGTTAGAACTTCCGCAAGTACGAACCCTCAGTCATGCCTTTTGTGCATACGGAATTTACATGATCATGTTGTAATTCCTCTGTGCATCAGATTACTGAAGCGAAAGGTGCTTCACTTTCAAGGAAAAAAAATATTTGAAAAGAACGTGACACAGAATTGTAGATAGAAGCTTCATTTTATTACCTCGTTTCTCATAAAATGCAAGGACACTTACATGACCATGTATGAAAATACATCTGCTGGTAATAATAATTGCAATGAAAATATTCATGACCAGATTGCATTCCTAACTTGACACAGGTTTCCCGGTTGCTGAGATCTCGGTTTTTCCAACCGAGATCTCGGTAACCGGGCTGGAATTTTTGCCACATGAACACTCCAGCCCGGTTACCGGGATGAACATGATGCAATGCATTTTCGACAGTAGAACGGACAGGATTTGATTTTCAATTCTTTTTTCTTCTATTTATAGTTCGGAATAATTTCTTTCGAGAGTTAAAGTAAAGATAAAGGATTTTGAGGTTTCTAAAACCGATAAAAGCGAAAAATTCTCACCAGACTTGTTCGTTAAATTTCGTGCGTTAATGTTCGCGTCACCACTTTTCATCACGGTAACCAGGCTGTAATTTCCCATGTGAACATACGATAAAATTCATCCCGCTAACCGAGCCAGCCCGGTCAACCGGGCTCATATGAAGAGGCCCTTAGCGAAGCTTTAGTCTGTAGAGTCAGCTCACCCGTCGCACCTGACATTTTAAGCCATACAACTGGTTAATAACTTTAGTTTATTTTTTCTGAAGCATCTCAGCGAGCCGGAATCCTAAATCCTTGAATCTGATTAGCTAATCAATAATGCGCTCTTAGCCGGTCCAGCTTTTTTTTTTTTAATCAAGAACGGCTTGCCCGCTTCGGAATTGGCAAGAAATCTTGAAGAAAAACTTCTTTACCCCTGAGCGCGGCGAAACGTTGGATTTTTCCTCTTAAAATAAAACTTTTCGCCTACAAAACTTTGCAAAGCGAAGGGAAAACAATAGCCCTGGTTACTCCTCAAAAAGGCGAGTATTCACTTGATTAATAAGAAGATATGAAGGAAGAGACTGAGATGTTTAAGAATTTTTCAGTAAAGGTATTCCTCTTGTTAACAACTTTCGTTGAAACCGAATTTGAAAGTACGATAACAAAACAATATTAAAGTCTTATATTTGACATTTGTGCGAATTCTTAATTTTAATTTAATTTAATCCACTTTACTGCATACAATATAATAAATATACATCTACAAGTTAGCAGCGGGGAAGAACTAGAAGGGAACCAAAGAACCATACGGGCTAGTGTCCATACGGTTTAAAACTAGACTGAAAACAAAAAAGAAAGAAAGAAAAGAAATTGTCAGAAAAAGTAACACATATAAAGCGGTAAATCCAATGATATCATGCCCAAGTTACTTGCGGGCGATCAGGATCAAAGCTCCTTATCTTATTCTTATAAAAATATCTGCGATGTTTTTAGTAGCATGACAAGCTCAGGTCGTCAGTTCTAAAGTTGTCGGGTAAGTTACCGTAAAAACTCTATTAAGCCCCGGGGGGCTTATTTAATTTCAGGCCTCATTAACGGGGGACTTATTAGAGGGGGGCTTGTTTCAAATCTTAAACACGCCGTTTTCGTCTTCAAATAGCTTTTGTACAAAACTGAAAAAACTGCAATGAAGCTTTATTATTTAATAAAGAGCAGCAAACAGTATTGCGTGTTTGAGTGTGGATTTGTTGTATGAAGTGGATTTTGATAAGAGGGAATAGGAGGGACTAATACAAAATGTCGTGTCCTAAACGGGGGGGGGGGGGGGGGGTGCTATTAGAGATGGGAAGCTTCTTACAAAAGCCTACTTCCAAATGGGGGGTTTATTAGAGAGGGGGGTTAGTAGAGACGGAGGGCTCAATAGAGCTTTTTCGGTATTCCATAAATAAGGGATTCCTGTTAAAGAAACTTCCTTTGAAGAGTTCACGTAATCTAAGTTTGTTGCTTGAGAATGCCTTAAGTCGCTTATTAGAGCAGAACTGAAAGTAGGAGTCGAATGAGCAATTATAGTAGCCACACTTGAGTTTGTTAAATGTTACTGGGTCTCTGACTTCTCTTCGGTAAACCAACGGAAGTAAATCAATGCAATCGTTCGAGTAGCCCCCTTCGCAGACGTCTTTGGGCTCGTCACGCGTTCCTTGTCCACGAACGTCTGCTGAACTGAACTGCCACTTCCGTTTGTCGGCGGTTAGTCTTTGTTTTGAAGAAACCAATAACGAGCTGCGTAAGAATGGACATTGACATCCGATTCACGTGCATCGTCTGTGAAAATAATCCAGGGGTCGAATTCCTACTTTCCATAAATTGGAAAACGAACTATGACTGGCTAACCGCCGCGAACGGAAGTGGTAGTTCAGTTCAGCAGACGTTTGTGGGCAAAGAACGCGTGACGAGCCCAAAGACGTCTGCGAAGGAGGCGATCGTTCGAGCCGTCATCATTGTTTAGTTTGTTTAATTTACTTCTCTGCGCTTGCCATGAAATATCACTGTTTTTTATATTTATTGCTGCAAGATAAATTTGAACATTAATTTGTTTTCTCGTTAGTCGACCATTTTTCTCTGAGATTTGCGGAGGGCTTTTTTATAAGCGAAAATTAAACTATGACAGTGCGACGAACCGCGCGTAGAGAGACTTTTTGCACATCAGTTTTCCTTGTTCATCTTCAGGAAAAAAAAAACAGAAAAAATAAATCTGTTATTCACTGGCTTAGGTCGGCCCCTATAGAGAAAAACTGTGCCCTCGGCCTTGAGTACTCAAAACCTCGGGCACAGGTTTTCCCTATACGGACCTCCCAGCCGGTGAATAACATATATATAAGGCATCAACCCTTTCTAAAATCGAAACAAGGAATGAAGTGATTTACTGGCGGACTCAGCTAAAAAGTTCAAAAACAACAATATGCAATACAATGACAAATTGATTGTAAAACGTGCAGATCATTTAACTGTTTTATTTTTTGTGTATTCAGTTATGAAGGCCTAGCTGCATACAGTAGGATAAGCAATTCCCCCAGCCATAAAGGCTGCGGAACCATTGCAACCATTTTTGCAGATTGCATAAGCGAGTTTGCTATTATGAGGCAGTACTACCATCCCCCAACCCAGATAACAGCTATCATCTCTTCTAAGTCGCCTCATGGTTAGTTCAGGGAGCACAACAATTGCTGCTGGTTCATTGGTAGACACACCGCTTGCATCATAGCTTGGATTGTCATCAATTGATGAAGGTGCTTTCGTCGTCACTTCAAAAAGGCCAGAACCCTCATTTTGTTGAACCCCTTCTTCATTCTTCTCATCTAAAGTGAATTTCGCGAGTTCCTGGACAATAAAGTTCCAGGGAGTGGATTCTGGTTTGAGCGCGCGACCACTTCCGTTAACAAGAAAGGTAGCAAGAATGAAAACAACCTGCGTGATAAAAACAGCGCAGTTAACATATGGCTTTTAAATATCCTTTATTGATCATCACATAAGGTCTCATCGGAACGCATACGCTATCTATCACACAAGTGCCCAGCGAGCAAGGGAAGCGGTGGTAATTTGTTCTAAAGGAAGCAAAGGATGATCTTATTTGTATTTTGCTGTACTGAATTATGTAAGCCGAACTCATGATATTCTACTGCGTCTTCTGCGGTGTCTTGGCCATGTGAAAAACCTTCTGGCTATTTTCCTTTTCAAATGTCGTTCTAATATCTCTCAGGATAGATGCCTTTAGCCTTCCCTCAGTTTTACCTATGCGTGGCCACAAGCAGTTGCAAAAAGGTTGAGACACTGAATCGAAAATTCCCTTAATCTAACTAAAACCCCTTTTCCAGTTCAAAAGAAAAGGCACAACGCCCCTCCATCCCCCCTCCCCTTTTTCAATGTGGATACCTTTCGTTTGAATCTCAAGTGGAGATCGACACAACTTTGCTGGGGGGGGGGGGGGGGGGGGGGTTTGGGGATGCAGTGACTTGTATGACACGCATTGTATGGTTATTGACAGTGGATGTCTTAACTCTTTTTGCAATTGCTTGTCTGCATGGTTGTGGTGTATAATTCGTCATTGCGACTAAAAGGAACAGTCTTTAGGTCCAGCGAATGTATCAGTGGAAAGTAGAAAGATGGACTTTGAACTAGCATTGGCGTTACGATGTCATAATCGGGTTCTAATTGATAACAATAACGTTGAATATTGGTGTATATTATGCATTTCTATTTATAAAGTCAAACACGTTGTTTAGAACGAGTCAGCGCCGACAAAGATAGTGTTTCGGGGTAAAAAGAGACCCTGAAACGAGGACGTATAGAACGTTTCTGCGGTGGAGAAAGCCGTAATTCTTGTAACAGTTATAAATCTCAGCAATGAAAGTAAAGGACGATGCAAAAGAATGAAATAAACAGGTTACGGAATGATAAGCCTGTTCGTCTTTTATTAACCTAATAATACGTCACCATGTCAACACAAACATTGGAACAAGCGCAAATACATTTTTCGCTCCTTTTGCCTTATTGATATACAGCACATGAAAATGGAGAGAAAAACAACTTGAGATAGATTTTTCAGGATTACAAAACTAATAGGCAGTTTAAAGAACTTTTCCTAACGTTCTACATTATTCCAACGTTTTACATTCGAAAAATATTTAACAAATAGATTCCATCAGTGACACACTCGCCTGTGGCTCGTGTGCCACTTCTTTGTTTTAACCACATTTTGACGTCATCTGTGATCTATTACTGAACAGACGCACGGCAACATGGAATTTATTTGTTTTATATAATAAAGAAACAAAATGAAAGCGAAAAACTTGTTTATTTTCACATTTCTGGTAAAAATAGTTGCAGTGATGACGTAATCTGTACATCTGGCCTCTAATAGATCATAGCTAAGAACCAATCACAACGCGCGAACTATCCACCTTATTATATCATAAGAAGTAGATCATACTTCATTATTTCTACTGTAGACCGTAGAACGTTGCCCGATCACTGACCGATCACGCAAGTATTAAATTACCCGTGTTTTACGCTAGTAAGAGGAAATCGTTCAGTATACACTGTAAAACTAAGGCCCCGTTTATATGGAGAAAAGTTGTCCCGGGTAAGAGGGTCACCCTCCCCGCCGACTCAACTTTAGCGAACGTTTATATGAGAAAACGTTGATCCTTTTGCCCAAGCCAGCGGCACTCGCGCATGCTCTGATTGTCTCACCTTGACCCGAGTTGACCCGGCTAGGCGAGCCAAAGTGTTTATATGGAGAAAAGTTGGTTCGGCTAGGAGGGCGACCCTACCATCGAAAGAGGGTGACCCGGCTAGGAGTATCACCCTTCTAGCCTAGCCAACTTTTTGTTTCTCATGTAAACGATTCGCCAACTGAAGTTTTGTAAGGAAATGTAGGAAAAGTTGGCTCGCCCAGGGTAGCTCGGGTAGGCGGGTGACCCTTCTACCCGGGACAACTTTTCTCCATACAAACGGGGCTTAAGTTAATTTAAAGGAATTCTACCAACGGAAATACGTTAGGTTACTGTTGAGTGAACAGACACCTACGAAAATCGATGCTATCTCGCGGCTAACTGAGAATCACAGACTGTTACTGGAAGTGTTTTCAAGAACAGATGTAACTGCAGATTGCAGTGAATGACTGAAATTCCGTAAAGAACCTCGTCCTTTTATCATAAACCAGTAGAAGCACAACACGCATATCTCTGCGTACGTTTGACGTCAACCAATCCTTATCGGTATAACCTACGCACGCTTGTTGCCTGCGCTCTGATTGCAACTGAGATTTCTTATAGCACCTTGACACTTTTAACACCAAATTTCACATCTGAGAGCAACACAAAACTGTCTTTGTTGCCGTCAGACATGACGCAAGAAGTCAACACCCAATTTCGCTCAAATTGATTGCCAATTAAGCCAATTTCAGCTTACCGTAAAAAGCCACATTTTCAAACACCATTCCTCGCTACACAAGCCTAGCCGTACAAAGCCAACCTATCTTCGAAGCCTACCATACAACTGCCATATGTGCAAGGTCTCGCCCTAAAAAACAAATATACAACCCAGCTGTACAAAGATAAAACAATCAGACAAGCAGTTGAAAAAAGGTTGAGACACTGAATCGTAAACTCCCTTGTTCTAACTAAAACCCCTTTTCCAGTTCAAAAGAAAAGGCACAACGCCCCTCCCTCCCCGTTTCGTTTGAATCGCAAGTGGAGATCGGCACAACTTTGCTTGAGGGGAGAGGGTTGGAGATGCAGTGACTTGTATGACACGCATTGTACGGTTATTGACAGTGAGTGTCTCAACTCTTTTTGCAATTGCTTGTAGCTAACTCATGCTGAATAGTCTAATGCTCAGCTGAATCTAAATCTCATTGCTCTTTGATGTTCTGAAAAGATGGACGTCAAGAAAAAAAAATACAAGCAGACTCACCTTTAAAATATCCATGTTTTCTGTAGAGTTTCTTGGTAGCGTTAAGGCTCTTTACTCGCTTAAAAAATTGTTTTTGTCTTCTCAAGCTGAAGACTCAACTATTTCATGTCCAGGCAAATAAATGTAGTGCTTTTTTAGCGAAAAATAGTCCAAATTTGGTTTCTTGCACATAGAAGCGGGAATTAACAAACAGAATGTGGTTTAGCGTTGTCTGTACTCTTATCGACAACGACATTCGTCATCACAGGGTTCAAAATGCAACAAATTTTGACCACTGTGATGACGAATATGGTTGTCGATAAGAGTAAAGACAACAGTAAACCAGATTCCATTTGTTTTTTACCACAATATCAACGTCAAAGAAATGTTTATTTCAGAGCGCAAGGAAAATCGTTGACGTTGACGCGAGCAGCGTTATCTAGACTCTTATCGACAACGGCAAATTAGCCAATAAGATTGCGAGATTAAAAGCAATTGTGGTAAAAAGTACATTTTGTGAGCGGTGAGGGTAAAAAGCCGAATGACATGACTTTCGGAATCGCATAATTATGCGGAATGTAACATATGTAAAATGGCGCGAAGAAATTAATTCAGCTGAAAGAGTTAATTATTCTAAAGCCTAACACAGAGAATAATCGCAAGCTAGCTGTCGATCTCGGTCACAATTACTCTTCACCGGGCTTCCATTCTTATGAACTCTTGAGATGATTCAATTTTACCTTGAGTTTTGCTTTAATAGGATTAGTCTGTTCGGGAATGATGGTCAATGATATTTGCAGTATATTTGTGCGAATCGTTCGCGGCTGCGAGGCAAGCGAGCTTTTGCCATCTTGTCAATTTCACAGTGTGGGTCAAACTCTTTGACAGTTTTGAAATGGAATAAATAAAATTTTATTTTTCCGGGGTCGATTGTAAGAGATTTGGGGACGGAGCCTCGTAGAGGCTTATTCAATATAATTTCAGAGTTTTACAAGAGTCTCACATGGGTCGCGCTGCTAATTTGTTTTTATGATATGAATAACTGAACTCAGTGCTCGCGTTCAAGAGTCGCCTCATCGAAGATCGAGTACCCTAGGTACCAGATGTTATAAAATTTCTCGGTCAAATCCAAACTGTTTTCAGCAAATTGTTGTTACCGAGATCAACAACTAGCCCCTTCTCTAGATTATAATTTTACGGTTAATAATCTTGATCTTGCGTATTGAAGCTCGCGATTATTAATCGCGTCTGCCAGCCTAACACAGTGAATAATCGTAAGCTAGTTGCTGATCTCGGTGAAAAAAAAATGTTGAAAACAAATTGGATTTGACCGAGAAATTTTTCAGTGTAGAGGGGACTTGTACTTTGATAGATTTGATATAAATATTTTACAAATGAACCCGCTTGAAGTGATTTGTCTTGGGTTTGCGTTTATAGGATTAGTCAGTTCGCAACTGATTATAATATTTTCCTCGTTTGTCGCTTGATCTTCGAGAGTTCAGTTATTCATATCATAACAACAAAAGCAGCTCGACCGATTTGAGACTCTTCTAAAACTCTGGGGATAACTGGTAAGCCTCTGTGAGACTCCGTTCCTAGATCGCTTACAATCGACTCCGGAAAAATAACATTTTATTTAATCCATTTCAAAACTGCCAAAAGAGTTTGACCTACACTGTGAAATTGACAAGATGGCAAAAGCTCGCTTGTCTCGCAGCCGATCGAACGATTCTTTCGTGCATGGCTTCACAAATATGCTGCAAATATCATTCGCGAACAGGCTACTCCTATGAAAGCAAAACTCAAGTCAAATTTAATCACCTCAAGAGTTCATAAGTGTAATGTTTATACGAAAGCAAGCCCGGTGGAGAGTAGTAGTGACCGAGATTAAATAATTAATTCCTTCAGTTGAATTAATTTTTTGGCGCCATTATATATACATTACATTCCGCATAATTATGCGATTCCGCAAGTATTGCCACATGCCATTCCGCAAACTCATTCCTCCTTTTACCCTAACCGTTTTGTGAGTCATGGGTAATAGGCGGAATGATTTTGCGGAATGGCATGTGGCATGACTTGCGGAATGGCATAATTATGCAAAATGTAATGTATGCAGATTGTCTCAAAGACATGAATTAACTGAAAGCTCTCCCTTTCCTTCTGTAATTAATAATTTTACAGTTAATAATCTTAGTACTCGTAATTATTGATCGTTTCTGACAGCCTAACTGACAGTGAATAATCGCAAGGAAGTTGCCGAACTCGGTCACAACAAAATATTGTAAACAAATTGGTCAGAATTTGACTGAGAAATATTTCAGTGTTGAGAACTGCTCTCTGATCGAACTCTTGTGATTGCGTTACATCCAGATGTAACTGTTGACAAGAAATCTGTAGGGCAGAGTTTTTTTTTTTTGACAGTTTGTTTTAGGTGAAACGAGAATTGTAAAAGCAGGCAGTGAGAATAAGTGAGTTGAACCGAAGTCTCTAAAAGGAATCTTTCGTGAGTTTGTCTGTATCCCACAAGTTCGGTAAATTTCCACGGGGTTTGCTTTGGACCCTTGAGGTGCGATTAAATTTCTCTTGAGTCAGCTGTTATACTGAGCTCTACGCGGACTACGAGGCACCGTTCCTAAGACTCTTAAATCTCTTACAATTAATCCCGGAAAAATAACATTTTATTTAATCCATTTCAAACCGGCCAAATGGATATTAATATATAGTTTGACCTTCACCGCGCCGTGAAATTGACAAACACGTTTGCTCGCAGCAGAACGATTCTTTCTTGATTACCACAAACCGGGACTACAAATGTGCAGCAATTATCATTCGCGAACAAACTAATCCTCCTCCTCCTCCTCCTCCTTAAAAGTGTAATGTTTAAACCAAAGCAAGCCCGGTGGAGAGAAGTGTTTAAAATTTTGAAATGTTTCTCCTCATATGGCGGCCGCCGAATCAAACTCAAGCGAAATTTAATCACCACAAGAGATCATTTGTAAAATAATTATATCAGAGCAAGCCCCGTGGAGAGCAGTGCTCAAAATTGAAATATTTCTCTGTCAAATCCTGACCAAATTTGTTTCAACATTTCGTTGTGACTGAGTTCGGCAATAGGCTGTAGAATAATTAACTCTTTTTTGTTGAATTAAGTTCTTCGGGTCATTCTGCTTATATTACATTCTGCATAATTATGCCATTCCTTAAGTCGTGCCACACTCGAGCTCATTCCTCCTTTTACCCTCACCGTATTACAACTGAGGATCTTACAGTAAAACCCATGCTTCCAACATAGCAACAAGTCCGATTCTTAGATACGTTATGAAATAGAAAAACAATCGTGCTTTAGTTTGGAAAACTAAAAGAAAATTGAACAAGCATCCCGTACGAGTCGAAACGACGTAAACGATTGGAAGTTAGGACAGCTAGGCCCTGATATGATATTGATATCCGGAATTATTGCAAGTCTCGTGGGAGTTACACGTTACAGTGTTTCTGAATATCGTTCAAACTTGATATATTTGAGTAATTTTGTGTCATAAAGTGGAATTTAATGGAGATCAAACGCTTTTTATAAAAATAAAAAGAAACTTAGCAAGTCTTAATATGACGTCAGTTTAAGGTATAGACTTCCTGAAAACCCAGTTAATTAAAAAGTAAGTGTATGTTTGAAGGGATGTTAACTTGCCAACTTGTAGGCAATAAAGCCAGTTATCATTTGATTGGCTTCATTCTTCTCTACCTATTTTTGACACGAAAAGGTATCTATGACCGCATGATGTGTCGGCCATTGCACGACATCGCTACATATGTATCTAAATTTGGAGGTCAATACAAATAAATTAGGAAACCATTTCCGCTGAACTTATGCAAAGTGCGTAAAAATATTTTTTATATAGAACAGAGTGAGCAGTTTGATTTAATTTATTTTTTTATGAGGTTGTGTTACGTGACGTTTTGCGAATCTTCCAGAACAAGCCGCACCCTGAAGCGTAAAAACTACCCTTTATCTTCTGGTTTTCCTGCCTGCTAAAGACCGCTCGCCACAATTCTATGTTTGGCCTTCTAAGAGTAACTTAGTATCTTCGTAGCTCTTGAGTGTCCTGGCAGAAATAAATATTGATTGGCGAAAATCCCAGTTAAGGGTGCGCCGGAAAAAGATTTTTGTTGCCGATAAAAAGCGGGCTTTCAGCCGTTACAATTGATCACCTACGAAGGACATCTATCCATCGCATGTAAGGACAAGTAGTCGCTGATACGATACTGATATCCTGAATTATTGCACGCCTAGCTATAGTGGGAGTTATGTTAGATTGTTTCTGAATATCATTCTAACTTAATAAATTTAATTATTTAGTATCACAAAGTACAATTTAATTAACCTTTCAAATACCCTGCGAGAAGTTGGTTTCTCCTACGCTTCCCGAGAGAGAAACCACTGCGAGCAATCGTTCGTTTCTTTGAGTGAGCCGCCGTCCAGCGCCAACGACAAATAAATTAAATTTGAACCGGTAAAACGAGTTAGTAAACTGGTTTTGGCGGTTGCGCATGCGTTCAGCTACACAACTGCTGCGTTTGAGCGAGCCTGCTGTGTAGTGATAAAAATGGCAAGATATTTTACAGACTCGGGAAATTCAATAGTGAAATACTACCATTTTCGAGCTATCGTTAACGGCCAACTTTTTTTCCGCGTTGTTCCACGCAAATTCAAGTTTGTCTAGACAAACTGTCGCTTTTTTAAATTAATTTAGAGCGTGAACATGTCAAGTTTTGATCGTGACTAAAACACCACACGAGTACTACAAGTTAATCTCGAGCCCAGAGTAACATACCAGTACATACGAGCACATACGGGTACATACGAGTGACATACGGGTACATACAGATAATTCTTGAAGGGTGCAGTGTGGGGAGAAATTAGCATTTGAGGGAGTGTGTGTTTGCGTGTGTGAAGGGGGGGGGGAGGGGGGGGGGGTTGAGGGGATACTCTGTCGTCCGTGATTCAAGAAATGGGATGGGGAAAGGGGAGCAGGGATGGTGTAGTGGTGAGAGCACTCGCCTTCCACCAATGTGGCCCGGGTTCGATTCCCGGACTCGACGTCATATGTGGGTTGAGTTTGTTGTTGGTTCTCTTCTCTGCTCCGAGAGGTTTTTCTCCGGGTACTCCGGTTTTCCCCTCTCCACAAAAACCAACATTTCCAAATTCCAATTCCATCTGCTTGTAAAGCGCATTTGAACATATACACATGGAAAATGCGCTATATAAGTTCTAAATTATTATTATTATCTTTCTCCCAAATCTTTAATTTGTTGTTTTACTGCTCGGTGTATTTGTTAATGCAAGGGTGTACAGGTTATGTATGTGTTACTTATTTTATTATTTTTCTATTATTTTTCACTTTATTTCTTATTATTACTTTACTTTATGTTATTGCTATTTTATACAGTCATAGGCTCACACGAAGCACCAGTGAAGCCCCTTCCCCCTTCCCCCCACTACACACGCAAACACACACACCCTCAAATCTCAAATGCTAATTTCTCCCCACACTACACCCTTGCATTAACTAATACACCGAGCAGTAAAACAACAAATTAAAGATTTGGGAGAAAGATCCCATTTCTTGAATCACGGACGACAGAGTATCCCCTCACCCCCCCCCCCCCCCTTTCCCACCCCCACCACACTCGCAAACACACAGACCCTCAAATGCTATATTCTCCCCACACTAAACCCTTGCATTGATAAATACACCAAGCAAAGTTCCCGATTTCTTGACTCAGGGACAACTGAGAATTCCATCAACCACCAACGGTTCTCTTTTCATACTGGCTTTTAAAACCTCAAAAACACATGGTCAATCGATGTTTTCATGTACGTGATATGCTTGTGGGCAGACATCTGTTACGTCACACACTGTGAAAAACTATCAAATTCAAACTGCTCTATTTTAAAAACATAGCACGCTACCAAGCTATAAAAAATGGAAGCAGATACATTTCTAGCTGCCTTCTCCACAGGCTTTCCCAAGGCTTAGTGGGAAAAAGGACTTTTAACGCGTGGTGCTGGAGACGAGCGAGAAGCGTGAGTGGGGAATGCTGGGATCTAGCGGAGCGCGAGCGGGGAGTGATTCGCCTTCTCTTCCCTTCCCATCACTCCCTTCGTCCCCGCTTTCATTAATAATCGATCGCGAGCGACTGGGGACGAGGCAGCATTTCTAGTATGTCTTTTACGTGATGACGACAAAAATGCAGAAGTCTGTTTACTTTTGAGTTTTAGTTTTTGATGACGTCATTTGAAAACCAAGAATTCAATGAATATGCGAGGTTGCCGTAGGAACATAATCCTTTCTCGGATTTTGTGTTCCATTCGGTCGTGAAATCTGGTGAATCTCGGATCAAAAATCCGTTTTTGGATTCTCCGAAAGGAACACACCCTTATTAAATTTATCAAAAAACGCGACAGTTCTGTCTAGACAAACTTGAATGTTTTAAGCGTGGAACAACGCGGAAAAAAGTTGGCCGTTCACGGTAGCTCGAAAAAGGTAGTAAAGTAATTTAAAATTGGCATATTTTGCAATGTTTACTTCACAATAATTATTATTAAAACCCTTCTCTTCTCCCTGCTTTTGTTGGAGTTTTTGGCGATAAATTTGCATTTTGGAGAGCCCACCGGAGTTGTACAAATACTCATGCTTTCAGCTAGCCTCCTACGCAGACGTCTTTGGGCTCGTCAGGCGTTCCTTCCCCACGAACGTCTGCTGAACTGAACTGCCATTTCCGTCGCCGGAGGTTAGCCTTTGTTTTGAAGAAACCAATAACGAGTTGTGTAAGAATGGAAATCGACACCCGATTCACGTGCATCTTCTGTGAAACTAATCCCGGGGTCGAAGTCCTATTTTCAAAATATTGGAAAACGAACTATGATTGGCTAACCTCCGCGAACGGAAGTGGCAGTTCAGTTCAGTGACGAGCCCAAAGACGTCTGCGAAGGAGGCTAGCTTTCAGCCAAGCACGCGTTAATTTTTCCCACGAAATAAAAGGAAGTGATGTCAATGCATCACGTGGGGCGTGAAGTACTTCGCGCATGCTCGATGGAAAATCACACGGTTGCTTGCAGTGGTTTCTCTCTCAGGAAGCGTAGGAGAAACCAACTGCTCGCAGGGTACCTTTCAAATGGAGATCAAACGTATTTTATAAAAGTAAAAGGAATCATGTCCAATACTGTCGCCCTGATACGGATCGTCAATAGCATTTGTCGATTCGTACGGATCGTACGAATCGACAACCTTGCTTACGCTCCGTATGCTGAACTCATACGGACCGTGCATCTCATTACATCACGGGTACATCTCAATGCGTGTATCAAAAATACTAGTGCGGTAAACAAGCGGCAGAAAGAATGTATATTGTATACCGCGTTCTTTAAGCGTGAAACCGAAAATCAGGCGTTTTCAAAATTGATGTGGCATGCACAATCACACGCCTCTTCAAGAAGCGAAAATAGTGCGAGTATCAACAACACTCGTGCCGTAAACAAGCGACAGAAAGAATGTATATTGTATAGTATTACCTCGTTCTTTATGCGTGAAACTGAAAATCAGGCGTTTTCAAAACTGGTCTCGTGCACAATCATACGCCTCTTAAACAAGCGAAAATAATGAGAGTATCAACAACGCTCTTACCGTAAACAAGCGGCAGAAATTCCTCGTTCTTTAAGCGTGAGATCAAAAATCAGGCGTTTTCAAAACTGGTCTCATGCACAATCATACGCCTCTCCAACAAGCGAAAATAATGCGAGTATCATGACAACACTCGAGCCGTAAACAAGCGGCAGAAAGATGATATTGTATACCTCGTTCTTAAAACGTGAGTTCGAAAATCAGGCGTTTTCAAAACTGGTCTCATGCACAATCATATGCCTCTTCAACAAGCGAAAGTAATGCGTGTATCAACAACACTTGTGCCGTAAACAGAAAGCCATCCTCATCTCCTCCGGCAAACATTCAGCGGGAAGAAAGCGTCGTCGTTGACAATTTTAAAACGTTCCCCTCTTTCGTCGGAGATTTCACGCTTTGTCACGTATCGGACCGTGCTACAATAGAGACCTTAAGATTGAGGTTTTTCGGCTTTTCCCACAAACCGCGAAGGTCAAGAAGTCACGTGACCAGTGCCTTACCGTCAGGTTTGTACGGCTAGACCACGCTCCAGAAGTAAGTGATTTACCGCAAGATTTTTTGCACCCTAAAACATTTCAATCCCACGTTTGAGAGGAAATACTACCTTTTAGAACTCTTTCGCCTTTTAATTATCGAATTCTTTTTCACAGAAACGTCATTTTTAAGACGATTTCTCAGCTAAAATAGAAGTGAACGAATGACTGAAAACAAACATGGCGGCTGGCTATTTGTTACCCGCGAATCTTAAGTCCCGAATATGACCGCTAACCGCAAACCGTGGCTTGCCGTTTGCGGTAAGATGGACCCGACCTCGATCTTACGGTCTCTCATATATGATTACCCACACCAACAGTCCCACTAATGAGATGCAATACTCGAAGCGTATGCTGCTCTTTACGAATCGACTGCTAGGTTTACGCTTCGTACGCTTCGACAAAACGTATGGCCATCCACACCAACAGTATCCACTAATGAGATGCAGTTCACGAAGCGTATGCCACACTTTACGGATCGACTGCTACGTTTACGCTCCGTACGCTTCGTACGAATCGACGCAGCGCTCATACGGATCGATACAGTGCGTGTGTATTGGACAACCCTCGAATTTGAAGGCAATAAAGCCAGTTATCTTTTGATTGGCTATTTTCTTCTCAGCTTTTTGAGAATATTTACATATTTTCTTCAAATTGGAGGACATTGCGATAGGTTCGAAAAGCTATCGTGTGAACACATGACGTGTCGACCATCGCACAACCTCGGGACGATGATCTAATTTTGGAGGTAAAATATAAATAAATTAGCAAACCATTTCCGCCCTGAACTGATGAAAATGTTGTAATAATATGGTTTTTATATAGGTTGAGTTTATTTATGAGGTTGTCTTAAGTGGCCTTTTTTATGACTCTTCCAGGGGAAGCCACATTCTGACGCGTGGAAATTAGTCTTGAACTTCCGGGCTTCCTGCCTTGTGAAGAACATTGAGTTTTCAGTTCCAGTTCAGTTAGCTGATACCACTAGTGTTCTGAACTCCTTGAACTCACGGTTAAGACATTTGTATTGGTTTGTTTACAAAGTAGAAGAGGGCCGCTGTATTAAATATAGCTCTTCATTTCACGGTACTCTCACCGCCCCCCCTCCCCACCCCCATTTTTTGGGTGCTTACTTCGTCCACTTGGTTTTCGACTTACATTTCAGTTGTATATTTATAACACAAACCGTCGACATCGCCTTTTAGCAATGTTTAACTCTGTTAAAAACCTGATTGTATTTGATTTTGATTCGTCATCAGTTCCGTAAAGTAAAGTTTTATCTCTCTGATTTTGCTGCACACGCGTACACTCCCTGTAATTAAAACGACATTTTTGGGGCAGTTTGAGTGGTATTTCTCGAAACTGTCCATACAGCATAGTCTATGAACAGAACTCCATGCCATCTTTCAAAAAAAATCCCCGCGCGCTTGCAACTGGCTAAAAACGGCTACACATTGGCAGGAGCTAAACGGAACACGCATTGAAAAAAAACACAAAGTGTCGTTGACAGAGGGAGTAATCGAAAGCACTTTATGGAAAGACTATTACTGTAACGTACAGTGTCACGCAAAAACATTTTGCTCGCCGTACAGAGTAACAAATGTTTCTATTCGATGATATAAGAAATTAATTTTTTCTTTGACGTATTTCTGTTCCTATCCGAAGCGACATCGTCCTCATTTACAGCATGTGGAATTTGTCATGATGCTTGGGTGTATTTTTCAACTAAAACTGTCCCACTGCCGTTACAGCACCCTACTAGTGCCAATTTCAGTACCTGCGCTGAGTTTTAAGTTTGTGTCAATATATTTTTTTTACGTTATGTTCAGAAAGCCAACGGAGCCCACTCATTTAAAGGGGAACTATGCTTTGTGAAAGACTATGCGGCTAAAATTAGCTGGACTCAACATACCTATACAAATTTTCTCAAGAAAATACTGATTATTCTTTGTTACTGAATTTCTTAAAGCAACTCCCCTTTATTTCCCCAATTGCCTTGACTACTGCATCGAAAACGCTGTTACAAACATATTAACAATAATCGTCTTTCTATAAACCGGGCTGAAATTCGCCACGTAATCAGGCCTTAAGAAATTAGACCGGACGTCATCATATTGAGGCGTTCAAAGCAGCAAACCCCTGACGTAACAAAACTTATCCAAGCATTCCTTGCTTAAAAAGCGTGCTTCAACTTCAATGCACCGCTCGTTGAAATTTCAGAGGAAGGAAAAGTAGAAAAGGGAGCGGACTAAGCGCCTGATTACATGGCAAATTTCATCCCGGGTTAAAAATTTCATCAAGCGCGTTAGTACTTCCGCAAGTACGAACCCTCAGTCATGCGTTTTGTGCATACGGAATTTCCCCAACTTCCGAAATGGTTGTAATTCCTCTGTGAATCAAATTACTGAAGTGAAAGGTGCTTCGCTTTCAAGGAAAATAATATTTGAAAAGAATGTCAATGACACAGAATTGTAGATAGAAGCCTCGTTTTATTACTCGTTTCTCCACAAAATATAAGGACACTTACATGACCATGAAGGAAAATACATCTGTTGGTAATATTTGCAATAAAAATATGCATGACCAGATTGCATTCCTAACTTGACACGTTTCTCCTGTGATGTTAAGGGTCGTATTTAAAGGTGCTAAATAACCTAGACATTTAAAAAGTTTTATAACTGGGTCGTTAGGAAAGCACCAAAACAACTTGAGTGGAACAGCGTACTATCTTTTTCTGCCGAACTTGTTACGCGTGAAGCGCGTTCAATTTCAACGATTCGCCCCAAAATACACTTTCCTTTCTTGAGTTTTTTGTTTCATAAATAACCCGACGAGTAACCATTGGTTTTTTGTTAGAGGTAAAACTGACATAAATAGCAACTTCCTTTGGAAAATATGCTCTCTAGTGGAGGGTAATGTTAACTATCCAAGCCTCCCGACTCCCCCCCGCCCCGACCAATTTTCCACTTCCGGAGCACTCTATCCCCCAAAGTCCTTTGATAAAATCATAAGACCTTACTCAAAGTTCATTTTGTTACGGTTGTTTTTACTATGGGAGAAGGTATTTCATATATGAGCTTTTTCCGGGGAAATTGTAGAAAAATAAATGTCTTTGTATAGCCTCCTTATTTTCCTCTCCCTACTGAGGTTAATTTTTCTAGCAATACATTATTTTCTTAATGATCAGTTCCTGGTGAATTGTGGGTAGATCCAGTCCTTTGTGGGGCAAACGGCCATTTTAGGACGTAATTGTAATTGTTTTACCGTTTGCTCCCACAAAGGACTGGATCTACCCACAATTAACCAGGATCTGATCATTAACAAAATGGTGTATTGTATCTCTGGCATATATATGTACGGTCGTGTGAAAAAAATGAAAAATAAATGAAAAATAATTATATTAATATAAATATATTAATTTGGAACCTCGAACTTCGATATTATTTGTCATTGGTCGCGATTGAATTGCTCCCTGATTACAAAGTCCGTTGCAGTTAGTCCAGGTTTGTTGTCTCTCCGACCGAAAACACTGTCGTCAAAGCAGAGAGCGAGACAACACGCAACAGGGCGTGAGCGAGTAAAGGAAGCAAAAAAAGGAAAACTGTGAACACGTATATTACAACGACAGTAGGCGGAATAACGTAAGGCTCGATTACCAGCCACTGTTCGGGGAGTGAACCCGCGCTACTCCCAAGACTGGACTCTTGGGAGAGGCGGGAAATCGAGCCGAGGATAACCTTCAACCGACAGGATAAAAGCACGTGAAAACGTTTGCAACAGTGTTGGGCCAACATGCTGGGTTCGTTTGAACACGATGTTGGGCGTTGTTGGTAGTTTTAACAACTATGTAACTCTTTAAGTTCACACTTTTTCTTGCTCCTCCTTTGAATGGCCACAACTTGCTTCAGTTGTTGTTTGACTTAGTAATGTCTTCTGAAGCGTGATAATTTTTTCTGTTCTTCTCTTTCCTTTGTTGCGTTGTACAGGGGGATAATATCACTGTTGTCATCAAACCGACCAAACCTATCCAGGTGGTAAGAGTTGAACATGTTTCTTGTCCCCCACATTCCTTTCTTGGAGTGGAAATAATGATAGAACTTAGCAACACGCAACCGCTCCACTTCCATTTTCGCAAGTAGAACCCTTGTCAAAAGAAACGCAAATTTTCACAGCTAAACGAGAGTTTCTTTTGATGTAAACACAAAAAAAAAAAACCGTCTAATTCGCTGGGTTTCCTTGTTTGTAAAGCCCTGGCCAAACTATAAACAAAGTTGGATTCAAAGTTCCAACTTTGCTCGATCCAACACTGTTCGACCGTTTGGCCGCCCAGGTTGGATGGATAATGTTCGTCCAAGAATTTCTGCTTGATCAGGAGTTGAATAGAGTGATTTTGTTCAAACATTACACCGTGCTTCACGAAAAATTGTTGTAGTGTTTTGACGCTCTTCCAACAAAGTTGAATCCTCAACAATCACATCCAAAAATGCTGGATCTGGGATCCAACTTTGTTCGATAGTTTGGCAAGGGTTTTTTAAGCTATTGTTTTCTTGCATTCTATTGCTATTAACTCTCTTTTGTGACTCTAAATGAACCACGTGAATTCCAAACTTCAAACTTCACTATATTTTGCACTTACTGTTTGAAATTACATTATTAGCATAAAAGAAAAAAGAAATACATATATAACATTAAAAAACTCATTAATTATTCATGAAGGAAATACAAAAGAAATTAATTTTTAATGAGTGTCTTTATATCTGATAAAGATACGGCTAAAATCTACATCCGATTTTCTAGTCTAAAATAAACCAAAATCTAAATTTTAGTCTAAGAATGGATAGCTGTAAAGTTAAGCTTTTTAAGCCGTTCAATAAATTCGCAATTCGTGTTTTATCAAGTCCTATGAAAACACTCGGTTGCGCCTCGTGTTTTAAACTTGATAAAACACTCCTGCTCATTTATTAAACATTACATTAAAGGTGACAGTGGTGAATAGTTTGTGCATGGAGGCTAATAGAACCGCAAGGTTATCGAGTTAGCCTCCATCTCGTTTGAGTGAAAATAAAAAAAATATGGGAGTAGAGGGACGGATTGCTAACGGAAAGAGTAGAAGAATTGCGGAAACTTACGTTTGATATTGCTGAGATAGAAGATAGTTGTTAACACTTTTGCAGAAAGCAAATTGTTAAACTTGTATGGGATTTCTTGCCAAAGATCAATGGCCATAAATGAGATCATTTGTTTGCCAGTATTTGTTTTTACTCGGAATTTGTGTAGATTTTGTTTTGCTGCATACCTGGTGTTATAATGATGTACGTTGCTGGCATACTGGAAGAAATGGTCAGTGAGTTCTGGCAGAATACCTTGGTGCCATGCATGTATAAATTCTAGAGCATGCAGGCGATATACATTAATTACCGTTAACACATCCAAGATATTAAGTAGTGTGGAGCACTATCGGTATAGTTAGGTTCGTGTACAATTTTAAAAAGAAAAAAATTACTTTAGGTCTTCTAAAGCAAACCGTAACCACGACATATAGGGGAATCCTTGTTTGCAATATTTGCCTCATTAGCATGAACAATTCAGTTTCTGATGGAGCTACAAATAAATCAGTTCTGAATATTGAAAGGTTATACTATGAATAACTCTGCCAATGAATATGAGCCTCATGTAAATACTCATGTGAATACTTTTTGTGCAACGCGGGTTTAAAAACTCAAAATTTTGCAAAGAATGTATGAGCTCATTAGTGCTTTTGCCACCCAGAAATTTTGCAGTTTTTGGAAGACAATATCTCCTTGAATACTATAATTTAAGAGCTAAAAATTTCACAACATATTAAATTTCACTAGCTCTTTAGCTGCCTGGACTCAAATCACATTTAACATGTTTCCTTCTGTAAGCAAAGCCGTATGCAAATGAGCAAAAATGTAAACAATGACGTAAGCATGAATCCCCTATAAACCACCAATATGGCCTCACCTGTCAAGTAGTTCCCAGTCCTCTCCTCCCCAAGTGGTCCGAAATTCCTCGTAGTTCATGCCGCCCACTCGGGTGAAGTCTGCTTTGTATATGGCGAACAAACCATAGCCTTGAAGCTCCCAAAAACCTGTCACAAGAGAAAAACACGCTCGAAAAAACCTGCTTTCCTACAAGCTAAAGCGGTGTTATGACTGACCTGGCACAGGATATAAACATACTGTTTCTGATAAGCATCTCATGGAAATACAAATTCTCTTAACTGTACATGTCTCGATACTTAACTACACTGGTTTTGCTTCGGTGTTAAAAGGAAAAGGACGTGCATGAACGGTCGTTAAAAAAATTGCAATAATAATGAAACAAACAAACAAATAAAAACAAAAACCTACAACAAATATGAAAGGCCTGTATATAATCAGAGAAATACTAGAGTTATTAGGCCATCCACACAAAACTGGAATCCGCAGTTAACCTCTCTTGTTCTGTTAAAAATATTTCTGGGAAGAACTTTACCATAAGGTAGCGAAGGCGAAAATCCGCAGTGAAGTCGAGCAACAACTGGAGCGAACGCCATCTTTCCAAGAACACAGTGCTGGGAAAAAAATGAGCAGAGGAGTAGATTAAAACTATGATCGGATTGCTCCACAGTATCGTAGAAAAAAAATTGCTTATTTTATTATAATTATTATAGCGGTGCCTCTCGACACTACGACGACTTGGGAGTCTGATCGCCGGATAAGCCGGAGTGCAGGACTTTGAAAACACCGCCATGTTTGAAAGAAACTCGTGGAACTGATCACCAAGAATTCTGTAAAAATAGTGTAGTAAGTGTATTAGACATAGTGCGGCGAGAGTCACGACGCAGTTTAGTTTTGAAGACATAAGTAATACGTGGTCTGTTACTCTTCGACCGAATGCCATGTCAAGTCAGGCGAGGAAGCTGAAAGTAAAATGGACAGAACACATGAACAAGGATGTTTTGGAGTGCAAGAAAAAAGCGCAGGAGCTTATTTCATCAGAGAATCCTCCTTGCAACGAGAATGGAAGGAAAAGAGGATATATTGACGTTATGAAGGAGTTGTGGGATGATATGGGGTACAAGAATTTACAATTGAGGAGCCAAAATCTACGGGACCAGGCTTCGAGGTTGGAGAAAATAAGAAATGTAGGAACAGATCTATCCATCAGAGAAAGAAGTGTCGAGGATCTGGGGAATATCACATCTACAAGTGCATATTCTAGTCAGGAAAATATTGAAAATGAAAGTCAAAACAACCAAAATAGAGAAAGTGGAAATGCTAATTCTCCAACAAGAGGCCTTAATTTGCATAGCGCAGAGCCGCTGCAAATCCCAATGGAAAGCAGAGTTACAATGAGCGATTGGCCGGATGTGTCTGATGATGTTCCTGAGTGTCTACCCAATTATACGACTGTCAACTTGCCAGCATCAGTTAACTGGGGCCGAAATTCCGACGGGGGAATGATAACAATCACCACTGCTACGATTGATGATGCATATAATGAAGTAACAACATGGCGAAAAAACACCTTCTTGGTCCCGTACGGTAAAACTGGTCGTGACTTTATTGACCAGTTAACGAAGCATATTGACGACTGGAACAATAGATCACCCATGCAACACCTTGCGCTAAAAGCCGCTATTGTTCTCCTCGCTACTGCGCTACAAAAGCCTGGTCAACGGTCGAAAGCAAAGGAACATCAAGAATGTCTTGAGAAACGGTTAACTCTGTGGAGAAATGGCGAGATCGAGTCTCTATTACGTGAAGGGAGAATGATCCAACGGCGCTTATTAAAGTCGAACAAGAATGATCCACCAAATCAAGCGCGCATTTTTGCAAAGCTGGTCATGGAGGGCCAGATTAATTCGGCCCTACGATATCTCAGTGAGGATGATAGTGGAGGAGTATTACCGCTGACCGATGATGTTGTGAGGCAACTAAGAGAAAAACACCCGGATGCGCAGAGGGCTAAACTAGGGACACTGTTGTTCGGGCCCGTGAAAGAGATGCCTGACTCCGTGTACCAAGAAATTAATGGAGAGTTTGTGAGAGAAGCGGCATTGAGAACTAAAGGGTCTGGCGGCCCTTCGGGTGTGGACGCCAATGGTTTTAAGAGGATCTTGGCAAGCAAGTCTTTTAAGCGATCAGGTATCAACCTATGTGAGTCTATTGCTACACTCACAAGGAGACTGTGCACAGAATTTGTTGATCCGCTGACCATTGAGCCTATTTTAGCCAGTCGCCTTATTCCGCTTGACAAAGGCAACGGCGAAGTTCGCCCAATCGGCGTGGGCGAAGTGATTAGAAGAATAATAGGCAAATGCGTCACTAGAGTTGCAAAACAAGATGTGATCAACGCTAGCGGGGCCATGCAAGTGTGTGCTGGTCAGAAGAGTGGAGGGGAAGCCGCAATACATGCCATGCGCAATATCTTTGAAGCCGATGAAACTGATGCCGCCTTACTAGTTGACGCCTCAAACGCCTTCAATTCACTAAACAGAGCGGCCGCGCTGAATAACATCAGAGTGCTATGTCCGTTGATCGCCACCTATGTAACCAACACTTATCGAGCTCCTGCGCGCCTATTTGTGGTTGGTGGTAGTGAGCTTAAATCTGCAGAAGGAACTACACAGGGAGACCCCTTAGCTATGTCAATGTATGCAATCAGCTTACAACCGCTAATATCGCTACTTCATAACCGTAGCACCGCAAAGCAATGCTGGTTCGCGGATGATGCTAGTGGAGCAGGGCCCCTAGAAGAGGTGAAGCAATGGTGGGACGAGTTGAGAGAGGCTGGTCCGCCCCTAGGATATTAT